>CAUYQG010131721.1:0-62710 GCA_963574415.1 Tarsius wallacei
TAAGCATGAGTCACCACACCCAGCCTATACAACACATGTGTAACTGACAGACTTAGTGACTAATAGGTGTGAATATAATGTACAAGTCACATTGGTGCTGAGCACATTTCACTGGGACACTAAAGTTTTAAGTCACCATATAATAGCAGGTCTGTGCTAGAACACAAAAATCTGTGAGATGGTGGAACACAGCAAGGCCCAGAGGAAGACACCACTATAAACGGGGTATATCAGCCCCACGGTCCTTTCCATGTCGTGTCCGGCCGTGTGTTTGGCCTTGAAAGTGCCTGTGTTGCAATGTTCTCCTGGGGCTTTGTGAAAAAGAAACAAGCACAAGGTGCTGAGCAAGGGCAGCCCTCGGAAGCATCGCTGTGTTTTGTGCCTGGAGCTGCCCAGCTCTGCCCTAGGCTTTATGGCCTGGCCACCTCAAGCCTCCCTGTCTGTTCCCTGAGCTGCCTCCCTCTTGCTCTGTGTTTCTTTTTGTTTTGTGTATTTTTTCTTTGAGATGAAGTCTCTGCTATGTTGCTGAGGCTGGTCTCTAACACTTGGGCTCAAGCGATCCTCCTGCCTCGGCCTCCAGAAGAGCTGGGACTGCAGGCACACGCCACCATGCCTGGCTCACCTTTCTCTTTATTGCAGTAAAATTCTGTATGCATTTATTAGGAGATTAACATATTTTTTCTATGCAAAGATTTTTAAGTAGGATTTTTATAATTTTGGTTTGTACTCTGGTTACAGAATTTCCAAGGTTTCAGTGTTTTATCCGAACTCAGCCTTTCCTCAAAGCCTTGTTGTTGTCAGTGATGCTTCTGCACAAGACCAGGTTCTCAGGACATATCCATTACTTTATAGCTGACACAACTGTACTGTTGACACTTGTGAAAACGTCAAGGGTAAAAGATCTCATTTGCATGGCTCAGTAACCTTTATTCCAGTGATGGTATTCATGTACAGTGCAGAGTTATCATTTATATCTTAAAATATTCATATTTTCTGTTTATTACCGAAATTTTGAGGATCTCCCAATTATTCAGGTATCCAGACATTTATGTATAATTGCTATAATTTGTGATATAATGTTTTGGCCTCATGGGCGAAAACTTTGGCCCTGTCTGAGCCTCCTCAGTTTCCCCTGTGACAGAATGAGCTCTCTCATCTGCATGTCCAGCTCTTCTCCCAGATAAGTGATTTCGAGCTGTGTCTCTGACCATTGCTTCTGTGTCCGCTGTCCCATTTGACCCATGGGAACGTCTAAAACTCTTAGGTTCATGCTGATTTCCCAGTGCTCTGCATATATCAGCTTTCACTGACACCCCAATCTCAATGGAGCCACAGTTTCTTCCGAGCCCCGGGTCCCACATGCAGTATCTGCTCCACATTCCACTTGTTTTGAGTCATCACTCTCAACACATCCAAGTCATCATTGCCTGCAGGACGCCCTCGCTTCACAGACGACATCCATCCGGCTGTGCAAGCCAAGGCCAGGCACCGGCCTGGACACTCCTCGTGCCCAGGCCATACCCACGCCTGTTCACTCCACCTGTGAGCATTTCCCTGATGTATCTCTTTGTCTCTACTGCCACCTCCATTCTACACATGAGTCATGGAGGAAGCTTCCTCACTGCCAGGGAAGTCTTTACAGAACACAGATCTGAGCATATCGCCACCCTCTGCACAAACTCTTCTAGAAAACCAGGAGAAGAAGACAACCCCTCAACTCAGTAAAGTCTACCCACTAAAACACTCAGGAGACATCACACTTGGGATGAGAGACTTTAAATCAGAGGCAAAGATGTCCATTAACAGCACAGCTGCTTAACGTAATACTAAAGGTTGGTATTATGATAGACCAAAAGGGAAGGGAAGGAAGGAGATGGGGGAGGAAGGAAGTGAGAGAGGGAGGGAAAGAGGGAGGAGGGGAGGCAAAGAGGGAGGAGAGAAGGAAGGGGAGAAGGAGGGAAGGAGGAAGGAAGGAAGAATAGAAAGAAAAGAAATTCATGGCATAAGGTTTGGAAGGAAGATTGAAAAAACATCTTTATTGGCAGAAGACACAATCCTATGCAAGGACACCCCAACAGAATAGAGCAAGTTAAAACTAACAAGAGTTCAGTGATGTCGATGGATTAAAATGAGCTTTAGAATTAAAAGCAATTCTCTATGCCCACTGATATAGACTGGATGTTGGTGTCCCCCAAAACGCCCATGTTGAAACCTAATCCCCAGCGTGACAGTATTTGGAGGGGGCGGGGGGCTTGGGAGGTGACTGGGTCATGAGACCAGAGCCCTATGAAGGGGTTACTGTCCTTATAAAAGAGGCCCCGGAGGCTTCTCTCCCCCTCCCCCCAAGTGAGAACACAAGGAGATGGTGCCGTCTGTGAACCAGACAGCGAGACCCTACCAGGCACGGAACATGCGGGTGCCTTACCTTGGATGTCCAGCCTTCAGAGCACGAGAAACAGATTTCTGCTGTTCATATGCCACTGTGTTTACGGTATCTTGTTATGGCAGCCCACATGGACGAAGACACCTACAGTAACTAATTCAAGTGTTTACTAAACTCATGTGGTGATGTTTTACCAAATATCTTTTCTGTGTCAATCAAGAGAACCACATGGCGAATGTGGTCAACAAGGAAAGACAAGCAATCTGATCAGAAAACTAGGCAGATGATGAAAACAGACATTCAGGACAAGAGGAACATGCTGGGCTGGGAAGATGTGATGCTTTCCTCAACTCAGGAAACACAGTCCGTAAAACAAGGAGATGCCATTTCCAACCATCACGGTGACACCGTTTCGAAGGAATGAAAGAACAAGAGTTGGGGGGTGGGGACATGTGGGCCTTCATGTAGGTCTTCCGGGAGCAGAAGTTGCTGTCACTGCACAGGGAACACCTCAGTATCACCTATGGTCTGTCACACTGTACTGCCTGGATGTCCTGACCCCCACATGACTGTGAGCCAGGCTCGAAGAACAGCCCTCGGGGGAAGTAAATCCCAGTGCCAACTGTTGGTGTAAATTAAAATCCCACACACACGCCCCACTACTGTGGATTTTACAGGATACACACATATCTAAGGACACAGGGCGGGATTGGGGAAAAGTCAAATCATATGAAGCGAGGGGAGCCTTACTGCGAACACTTGTGACAGAATGCCTTGAACAGTAGGAGTGAAATGCTCTTTATGCAAAGTTTTTTCAAAATGTTAGAAGACTAAATGGTGACCTGCAGGTTAATTGGGGGAGTGGATGGATAGGTTTTACTTCAGGCTATTACTCAAAATAAAGCAAGGTTCAGGGTACCTGTAATGGGGGTTCAGGAAGAAGAAAATTCTCCATGAAAGTCAAGCATATTCTCCAAAATAAGTAAATAACGGCCAGAATATCTATCTATCTATCTATCTATCTATCTATCTATCTATCTATCTATCTATCTATCTATCTATCTAGAGGGTAAGGTGTCCTATGATATCATGATAAGCTGGCTGTAAGCTGGAGGACCAGGGAAACTGGTAGGGTCATTCAGTCCAAGTCTAAAAGTCTCAGAACTAGGAAAGCTGATGATGTAACTCTCAGTCTGAGGCCTAAGGCCTGAGAATACTGGTATAAGTCCCAGAGTTCAAAGGCCAGGAAATCTGGGTTTATGATATCCAAGGTCAAGAGAAGAAGGGTGTCTCAGCTCCAGAAGAGAGATAGTACACAAATTTACCTTTCCTTTGACTTTTGTTCTATCTGGGCTTTCAGCTGATTAGATTGTGCCCACCAACACTGGATAAGGGTGGATCTTCCTTACTCCACTGATTCAAATGCTGATCTCTTCCAGAAACACTCTCATAGACATACCCAGAAATAAAGCTTTGCCAGCTATCTGAGTATCCCTCAATCCAGCTAAATTGACACCTAAAATGAGTCATCATAGAGTACCCTGAAAAACAGGTAGTGGAATTTATAATTATTATGAGAGAATGAATGTTATTTATCTACTATATGTCCTGCCCAATTTTCTCCAATAAGCATATAGGTAAGCACACATAACATGTTAGTAAAGGCAAATTTTGGAAGAGAGATACAAAAATTATAAGAAAATGTGAGATAACTATAACTGTTTCTCTCTTTCCCCATCACCTCTGCCCTAGCAACTGTTATCTTGCTTCTTTATGTCACTCTCATTCATAGCCTGGACCAGCACCTGACATACCATATATTTACTTGTTTATTTTGTTTATTATCTTATTCTCCTAATTAAAATATGAGCTCTAATAGAAAAAAAAAAGAAAGTTGGGCATAAAGGCTCATCATGAAGAGTTAGTAGGAAAGGAACAGAAAGCCAACCTCTACCAGGTCGCCCTCTGTGGGCACGTGGTGGATACCTCTTTACATGGTGTCCCCAGTCGCCGTGGAAGGGGTGGTCTCTGCTCTTGAACAGATGGACAGCAGCATTCCCAGAGCCACATAGTGGGGAGCACAGAACCGGGGTCACAGCGCAGTTCTGGCTCACCCGGACAGGTAAAGGGTCACAGGGTGTGGTGGGGACTTCCAGGAATAAGTGAAGGTCGGTTTCCAAAATGCAGTGTTTCTCTTAGTGAGAAAATAGTGTTAATGTATTAAGAAGAAGGTGAGTAGGAACCTTCTAGAAACAATTTCAGTGGAGTGGTGAGGAACAGAACCAGGATATAGACAGAGAGCAATGGGGCAGTGGCAGAGGAATCTGTATGTAAGGATAGTGAATATCTGGGCACATCTAAAGTGATGGAAAAACGTAGAACATAAAAGGTAATTATGAAAACGTAACAGAGAAGTGGTGGGGATTGGACTGAGAAGTTGACCACAACATTATTCAAGTAGATAAATGCATTATCTTAATCACTATTATCATTATGATTTGCTATCTTTAGGGAGGAAGTTTCCTTGCTAATATTGTACAACCACGTGCAAAAGGAAAGTAATCTCTTGCATAATTTAGTCTATATATTTACATTTGAATTTATATTTAGTTCATTACCGTATTTGCCTTCTTTATGGGATCTGGAACAAACCCTGATTTAACTCAGTACACATCATGGGGTAGTGAATCCTGTTGGAAGTCAAATGGGTTGAGCTCGATGTCAAACAAGAGCAAAATCATTTTCAAGAAGAGTTTGGGCAATGCCCTCTGGTCCCCTCCCACTGTGGGATCTTTTCTGTCCTCTCAATAAATCCTGCTTTCAAGAAAAGAAGAAAAGTTAACTCGGATTGTACACAGAAAATTCTCAACTTTCAAACGTGCAAGCTACAACAGATAAACTCTTTTAACAGATGTTGAAAGAATTAGGGTGTTGAAAATAATTTCAGTGAAAACAATTCTTCCTTGCAATTTCCCCTTCTTCCTGTGACACTGGCACAAAACTGAGAATGAAGAAGCTGCTCTGTGACATCTTATAGGACAAAATATTTATTCACCGAGTAAGAGGGATATGCTCAAGGCAGTGCACTCGGTGAGCAGGCCCTCACTATTACTAAATGTTCGCAGTTTCTGCCTCCTCTAAGGTTTCGTGACAATGACTCACTCCCAAGACCATTGA
Source organism: Tarsius wallacei (assembly GCA_963574415.1). Classification (NCBI taxonomy): domain Eukaryota; kingdom Metazoa; phylum Chordata; class Mammalia; order Primates; family Tarsiidae; genus Tarsius; species Tarsius wallacei. The sequence goes on from CAUYQG010131721.1 coordinate 5,561, forward strand.
GCTTGCTCACTTTCAAGTGTAATGATGTTTCTAACATAGGGACTTCTGATCTGAAGTCAGTCTTCATGGGCAACACATGCTAGAAACAGTAAGTTGCAGTGCAAGTCGCAATTGATTAAGTTCTGTGGATTCAGTGGAGCTAATCACATAGACAACTGGGAGAAACAGGAAACAGGTCATACTCTGCTTCATGTGTCAATATTCAAAGTGGAAAAATGAGAGGATGGTACATGCGCTCCAAGGCGTGGCCTGCAGTAATGGTGTCACATACGGTCCCCATCCTGCTCACAGTGTCTGCCTGTCCTTCGACACGCCCTAAGCCTTGTGCCTCAGTTTCCTCCCACTTGAAGCAGGGCAGGAATCCATCTTACCTCTGCTTCCCTCAGGGGGTGTTGCAAAGCTGTCCTGGGGTAATGTTTGTGGGTGCTTTTTCATCTACAGATGCAACACATCAGTGCTTTTTTATGGGTGAAATGAGGACAATAGTCCCAGGGGTTGGAAATAAGAATAATATGCAGATTGAAACATTTGACAGGAGAGAGGAAATACTTGAGTACTTTGTATTTTACCTTCACCTCAAATCATGCTCTTATTCCTTCCATCATCTTTTGTTCATAAAAGTGAGAATTTCAAAGGAAATTGTTTGAGAGCCTGATGCACAGGTGGATTAAGAGGATTAGTAAATATCAAATCACAAAGAAAAAGGAGAAGAAAGAGGTAGAATAAAGCCTCATGCATTCTCTAGTCTGCTATCTTTAACCTTTCTGGTCCAGCTCACCTCCTGGACTTGTGGATGCGTGGACATACCCTCTCTTCACCAGGATGGCTTTAATCACTGTCAGGAAACATTTTTTAAACAAACACTTCAGTTTCTGCATCTGCCTCTGGGTCATCACAACTTCCAGATTAGGGGGTGGAATGGTCCGTGTTGTATTCAGGACAACTATGATTTTCTAAGTGGAAGAACATCTTAAAAACCTGAGAGGGCTGCGATTTTCTTATCTGCCATATTCTATTGTTGAGCCAGAATCTTGATATTCAAGGTCCCCACGGGATGGTCATCAAGCCCAGGTGACTTAAGCTGAACCCCACTCCTTTCTTAAACCATCACAAACACCTTCCTCTCTGTTCCTTCCCAAGTCCATGGTCCACTGCCAGAGAGACATGTGTATCAGAGACGTGTGTATCAGACACTGTAGAGAACTGGCTCAATTCTGCGTTTCACATCAGGCCTTCCTTCAAATCAGAGTGCCAAAGCAGTGGGAGCACATCAGCCAGAGTCTCTGCAGCGAGTTGTGGCCTTGGGACAATTGTGTCCCATGGGTCAACCTCAAGCACTGCTCTCCACGCCGTGGCCCTCCCAACACCAGGTGTGTGCTCTGTAAGCATCAGTAATGCTCCTGTAAAATAATGTGCATATACACATGCACTTGTGGGTGGGATGGGCATGTGTGCGTGGCATGTGTATGGATGTGTGATATGTATGGTGTGTGTATGATGCATATGTGTATGTGTGGTATGTGTGTATTATGTGCATGGTCTGTGTATGTTTCTGTGGTATGTGTATGGTGTATGTGATGTGTGTATATAGCGTGTATGGTATGTATATGAATGTGCATGCACATGTGTGGTGTGTGTGTGATATATGTAGGTTGTTATGCATGTGGTATGTGTATAGTGTGTGCAAAGTGTGGCATTTGTGGTGGTGTATCTGTATGGTGTGTGTGGTATGTATATGTGTGACGTGCATGTATGTGCATGTGTGTGGTGTATGGTGTGTGTGGTGTGTGTGTACTTGTTGTGGCATGCACATGCATGTGCGTGTGTATGTGTGTATGGTCAAGTACTGGCCCCTGCTGTAGCCTGGAGATAGGTGTGTCCTGTCTCTTCCTTCTCTTGGGAAGCCCAGATGGGTGGCAGCTCCTAGTCCTACCCCCACTCACCACTAACTCCTGGCACCTTGTGGAAGATGAGCCAGCAGGGAGGGAAGCCTGCCAGCCGAGGGCCTTTGGCCCAGGACCACGCAGATGAGTTCCTGGGGTTTCCTTTTGCCTCACATGTACCAGACTGGGAGCTGAAGACACTGGCAATCCAGACACGCCCGCAGGCACAGATGACAACAGAACACATGCCAGCCATGTCATCCTTGCAGCCAGGGCTGGGTGGGTGGCCTGGAATTCCTCCCTCCCAAGCTGGCCAGGAGCCTGACACCCACAGGGGTGGTGAACACAGCCTAATGGCCGCTGACAGTTCCAGGCACTGCTCAAGATGCAACTGAGCTTTGGGAAGTGTCTGGAATTAGCAGAGGCAGAGTCAGTGAGTGTTGCCTATGACCTCCCAGGCATTGGTCCTGGCCTGTGACCTCCCAGGCATGGGTTCTGGCCTGTGACCTCCAGGTGTCGGTTCTGGCCTGTGACCTCCTGGGCGTTAGTTCTGACCTATGACCTCCTGGGTATCGGTTCTGACCTGTGACCTCCTGGGCATTGGTTATGACCTATGACCTCCTGGGCATCAGTTCTGACCTGTGACTTCCTGGGCATTGGTCCTGGCCTATGGCCTCCCAGGTGTCAGTTCCAGCCACGCCATGGCAATGGTGGCTGGTGTCCTAGTGTGCCGTTCCCACATGGAGGAGGGTGACCAGTTCATTGGAGCACCCCACAGCCAGTTCCCACACCTGTGACTCTCCTGCAGTCTCTGTTGGCGCCCACATAATCCATCCCTGCCGCATCAACCAGCTCACAGCCCAGTGCCCACAGTGACTCCCCCTGACCTCTCTGACCCTGTCTTCCCTTCAGGCTTATCTAGAGACTCAGAGGGGGTACAGGTGGGCAGGTCTTCCTGATACCCTCCTCCAGGCATGCCCATTCCCTGGCTGGCTGTGGGTGACAGAGTGCAGCTTCTCATTATGTAAGGTCTAATCCCAGCCCACAGGGCATCACATGGGTGACGCCAACACACTGCGGTGGAGGGAGGGGGTACACGTTTTCTCGTGTGCTCTTACTTTGAAACACAGAACCAACAGCTTGCCTGGCACTGCATTCTTGCGAAGCTGCAGAAGGGCATCCGATTCCAGCTGCGCCCTTGTGCTCCACTTCAGGTCCTGGGAGGAGCCCGCCCTGGGACAGAGGAGGTCAGAGGAGAAGAAACTGTTTGCGGGTCTGTGGCATCTGTTAACTATCTGTTACGGTTGAATTGTGTCTCCCCCAAAAGACATGATGGAGTCTAACTTCCAGACCGTGAACACAACATGATTTGGAAATGGAAATGGGGTCTCTGTGGGTATCATCTAGCTATGGAGGTCATTAGGGTGGGGCTAAGCCAGGCAACCAGCGTTCTCAAGCGAAAACAGAGGCACACAGAGGGAGGAGGCCATGGGGAGGCAGAGGTGGTGCAATAAGCTCAGAACCTCAGGACGGCCCCAGCACCTGGAGCAAGGAGAGAGGCTGCCCGAGTCCCTCCACAGCCTCCACAGGAGCCAGTCCTGTCCCACCTCCTCCTCTGACACCCGGCCCCCAGGGCTGTGGACAATGCAATTGAGCCTCCCAGCCACCCCATGCGTAGGACTTTGTTTACTGCAACCCCAAGAGGCCAAAGCAAGGTCCAGACAGATTCTGGTCAAAAGGCTGGATTTGTGTTCTATAAGGTTCTCTTTGGCACAAGGGCTGGGGCTCAGGTGGTTCTGGGCACCAGCTCTCTTCCTGTCCTGGCTATGTTTCCCCCTCAGCTGACCCAGTGGGGGCCTTGATATCCAAACACCAACCTCACTGAATGCACAAGAGGCTTTGCAGCAAGCCCTCACCAACGCTTTCTGTATTGCAAAGGCGAGAACAAAAAGAACAGACACTGGGTAGGGGCAGTGTGGAGGACTAAGGGGGCTGCAGGTGCCCCCCAGGTGGGCCAGAGGCAGGAAGCCAGCATCTAGTATGATGGCTCCTCGGGGCCTCCTCTGCCCAGCTCAGGTCAGTTAGAAACTGCACTCAGGAGGAGCAGCCCTCATGAACAGGGGGTCTCTTGGGAGGCACAACTGGCCTGCCACCAGCGAGTCCAAGCCTCTCCCTGCATAGGCCACACCTGAACCAGCCTGTCTGGCCCTTCCATCAGTTGCCTCTTAAAAAGCAGTAAACATGGCTGGGCACAGTGGCTCACACCTGTAATCCCAGCACTTTGGAAGCCAGGGCAGGATTGCTCGAGCCCAGGAATTTGAGGCCAGAGAGGGCAACATAGTGAGACCTGGTCTCTATAAACAATTAAAAAAAATTAGCTCGGCGTGGTGGCGCCTATAGTCCCAGCTACTCAGGAGGCTAAGGCTGAAACGGGAGGATCACTTGAGCCCAGGATGTGGAGGCTGTGGTAAGCTGTGATTGTGCCACTGCGCTCCAGCCTGGGCAACAGAGTGAGACTCCCAACTCAAAAAAGGGGGGTGGGGAGTAAACTTTTCCAGGAGACTAAATTTGTGGGAATAGCTGGAAAATACTGAACACAAAGAGGAATGGGAGTCAACTTTCCCAGCAAATACTAAAATATAATATTTAAAATAGTATGAAAAGGTTAATTAGTGGAACAGGAAAATCCAAAAACACATGCAGATAAGGTCACGTGCCACGTAACCATAAGTACATGTGCTAAGAAACACATCCTTAGGTGATTTCTGTCATGTGAGCATCATAGCATGCACCCACATGAGCCTCCATGGTCCAGCCTCCTCCCCACCTGGGTGGGTGGGCTAGCCTACAGCTCCTAGCCCACATACCTATGCAGCATGTCCCCTTACTGAATCCTATAGGCACCTGTAGCACAATGGTAGGGATTTGTGTCTCCTAAATATACCCAAACATAGAAAAGGTGTAAGTCCTCACTTGACATCACTGATAGTATCTCAGAAACTGAGACTTTGAGCAAAACAACAAAACAAAACCAGTTTTACCGTAGGCTGATTGGTATAAACAAGAGTCAAATCCCTCCGGCATATTTCTGGTCACAGAATCATCACCATGACTCCAAATAAAGACTCAAAACATTCCTATTATTAATATTGAAATACAGGCAAACTATACACTCATTTAAGAAAGATTAATGAAAACAAGTAAGATAATAATTTACCCAATTATTCCAGATCAGGGTGCGAGTGACCAGAGCCCATTTGGGCAGCTCAGCCTATCCTGCAAGGTGGCACCCATCTGGGCATGACGCCCTCCCATCCAGGGTGACTCGTATTCACCCACACCGCTCACACTGGGACCATGTAGTTACCAGTCCAGCTCATGTGCACATCTGTGGGACGTGGGGGGATGCAGAGAAAACCTATGCCGACACAGGGGACATAAAACCTCACACAGACAGCTGCCCCACTGGCGATTAATTCTTTTTCTCATCAATGTCATAACAAAGTGACATTGAATGAAATGATGTTATTTGGGGACATGCTGTGCAGTTAAAATATAGTATCCTAAGCAGATGAGACTCCTTGCATCTATGCAGTCCATCGTTGACCAAAACAACCTAACTCTGGTTATGACTGCATATTTAAGCATTTGCAACAGTGACTTTTGAAGTCAGAATGGAAAAGCAGGGGTTATAATAACTAATGATTTCTTTGGAAAAAAACAGTGATGTCTCTCATTACACACCTCACAAACCACAATGCCAGAAAAGACAAAAGCAAATGTGAAAAATTAAATGCCAATATACCAGAATAAGCTCAGAGGGATCTTTATGCCATCCTTTGACGGCACACCGTCTCCAAGCATGAAACCCTGACTGCATTGAAAACTTCTGGATGTCAGAACACAATAACCAAAATTTAAATAAACTGCAAAAAAAAAAAAGAGGCTTTGTGACATGCATACAAGCACCATTGCTCCCACAGTGCTTTCTTTCTTTTTTTAAATTTAATTTAATTTTTATTTTAAAGATGTGGGGTACAACTCAGGGTTAGGTATACAAATAGTCATTGTATAGGTAAGGTTTGGGTCTCACTTTGGTCCCCCACTTCACCTAGTTTGAGATCGGATACCCTTATTGATGTTGTGTGCCACCTCCTTCCCTGGCAGTGCCCTGTTACTGTCAATTCCTTTCTTATCGTATTATGGTAAAAGTTCCATGTCCACTTATGAGTGAGAACACGTAGCCGGGCTCTGTGGCTCAGCCTGTAATCCCGCGCCTTGGGAGGCTGAGGTGAGTGGATTGCCTGAGCCCGCGGGTTTGAGACCTGCCTGGGCAACTTGGTGAGACCTCATCTCTACAATAAATCAAAAATCAGCCAGGCGTAGTAGTGCATGCCTGTAATTCTGGCTACTCGGAAGGCTGAGGTGGAAGGATTGCCGGAGCCCAGCAGGTCGAGGCTGCGGTGGCCGGGAGCAGCCACTGCACTCCTGTCTGGGCGACAGAGTGAGACTTCAACAAAAAAAAAAAAAAAAAAAAAAAAGATGGGGTCTCACTATGTTGCTCAGGTTGGTAGCGAACCAATTCCTGGCTTCAAGCAATCCTCCTGTCTTGGCCTCTTAAAGTGCTGGGATTACAGGTATGAGTTACCTTATCCAGCCTCCTTAGCTGGTTTTAATCTGTATCCTTTCCCTATAATAAGCCATAACTGTGAGTATAACTGCTTTCAGTGAGTTCTGTAATCTTTCTAGTGAATTATGAAACCTAAGTGTATTTCTGGGAATCCTGTGCACTTGCAATTGGTGTGAGAAGTGAGGTCAGTGTTGTGGGGTGCTCCACCTGTTTGGTTAGCTAACTCTCACAGTTGGCTAAAAGTTCTCACATTAAACCATATAAATGTAAAAGTAGCTTACCTGAGATCCTTTCTTGCTACCTGGAAGATTAATGATGAGAGTTTTCCCTCTGATTCCACATACAGGCCTGAAAGAAAAGAAAAAGTGGATGAATACTAAACTGCAATTAATACTTGGTTTATATATATTCAACAGCAAAGTGAAGTCATTTTACCTTACTTGTGAAAAACTGTTTTAGGAGTAAAATTGTTATAGTAAGAGATTCACCAGTTGCTATACAAACTGGGCATTCTGACTAAAGTATTTATAATAACTATTAGCACAATGGATTAAAAAATGCATTGAATGTGGAATCAGAATAAATTACCCACTTTTAGCAATTTGACCATGGTCAAATTACTTTTTCTGTCTAATTTCAGCTTCTTCATATCTTATATAATTGTAAGAGTTCAATGAGATAGTGCATAAAAGTGCCTAGTATAGTAAAATTTACATTTAAAAGTTTACACATAAAGCACTCAAGAGTTAAGTAAGACTTAGATTGAGCTCTTGCTTCTCAGGAAGTCTGTAAGTTTTAAAGTAAAGCAAAGGTTTTCATAAAACAAAAAACAGAAGTGAAGAAGAGGCTGGAAATCTCAATAGTTAACACAGCCATTGATAGTCACAGGCATTTTAAGCTAGAAACGTCTTTCAGAGATAACTGTCAATTTCCAGCTTACATTTAAACCAAATGGTTAGATAAGAAATATGGCCAGGCATGGTGGCTCACGCTTGTAATCTCAGCACTTTGGGAGGCCAAGACGAAGGGACTGCCTGAGTCCAGGAGTTTGAGACCAGCCTGGGCAACATGGTGAGACTTTATTTCTACAATAAAATAAAATAAAAAATTAGCCTGGAGTGGTGGTGCATGTCTGTAGGCCCAGCCGCTTGGACGGCTGAGGGAGAAGGGTTGCCTGAGTCCAGCATGTCAAGGCTGCAGTAGCTTGCCACTACATTCCAGCCTGGGCAACAGAGTGAGACTCAAAAAAAAAAAAAAGAAAAGAAACATAAACAGTGCAAAAGCACTGGAAGACTGGAGTCAAGAATCAAAGGTCTGGATTTTCACACAGAAGTTGGAATCATGCTCTGTCACTAATTGGCTGTGTTTCTTTGATTTGATAACATTATTTCATTTTCATCATTGAAAACAAAGAGATTATGTTTTTTTTTAAATTATACAAAGATTTTTGAAGTCATGTAACAATATTTTTTCCAAAACTTCTTATGATTATTTTTTAACTGATCTCATTCTCTGAAATAACCTAAAGCTGTCTAATATTCTACTGTTTTCTTGTCCTATTTAAAATTTGAAGGAGGTGAGTTGACAGCCACTTATTTAAAACTTTCCATATATCTGAAAACAATTACTGAATCACCTATTGGCCTTCTTAAAGGAATAACTGTTGATGGTTTTATTTTAAAAATTTAAGGCTATTTTGCAACACTTAATTTTTCAAAAATGATTTCTGTCTTTGTATAGATTGGGGTCTATGTTGCCCATACTGGTTTGGAACTCCTGGTCTCAGTGATCCTCCCATCTCAACCTCCCCAAGTGGGATTAAAGGTGTGAACAACCATGCCCAGCCTAACCTTTAATCTTAATAATATTTCTTTAAAATCTGGCTTAGTTCTGGCAGTTGGAATTGGATAAAATACTGAAATTTGTGCCAACATAGCACTGGGTAATTATATGTTCCATGTTCTTAATATGTTCCATGTTCTTGTTTACTTAGATTTTTTTGTCTTTCCCAATGAAAATGCTGCATTGTAGCCTTTTGTCAATTTAATAGCTAATTGATTATATCATATGACTGGAATGTCATCAGTTTTAAAGTCACCTATTTTCATAAAACAAATCTGGCAACTTGTAAATAAATCTAGAATTTAGGCTAAGAGCATATTATTACCTCATAGAATATAATGTTAACTGTATCAGTGAGTTTGTAGTACCTTTCCTCCTAAAAATTATAAATATTCCCATAATAATTATTGCATGTTATCCACAAACTTTTCTGTGAAGGAGAGATAAATATAGTCATTTACAAAATATGAAAAAATAATGGGGTAAAATTATTTGACTGATATATGCCTCTGGGATCTTTGTAATTTTATATAGTAAGTTCATCGCATCTTGTATTTATGTAGTTTCCTTTTCTCAGTATAATGTCCATGAATTTATCATTACTGACAATGATGCTGCTTCTATATAAATTTTTAATTTATTAAGTATCATGGAATTTGTTAGATTCTATTTTCCAAGAAAATTGTAACTCCTTCCACTAGCAGGTTAATGGCAAACAATTTAGTTAATTCTTTTTATTCCAACTTTTTGGTCATCAAACCCAGGTCTTTTACTGGAATACTTCATCTACTCTAGAATGATACCCTAGTGGTAGTGCTAAGATAACCCACAGTTATAATATCTAGACCACTATTTCTGTGTGTGTGTGTGTGTGTGTACGTGTGTGATATAATTAAAGGTTTTACTACACAGCCAGGAGAGATTATATGTATTTCAGCTAAATTTTTTTGCCTTTTATTTTGTCAATAAATTAGATCAGACATTTTTTACTCTTTGTAATTTCCCTGATCTCTCTGAAGTATTTACAAATTAATTTTGAGATATACTTTTCATCTATACAATGTCCAGAGTCATTGCAAGAAGAAAGTACTTCACCTTTATATAACACTTCATGGTTAACAAAGAATTCTTACAAACACTATGTCATTTAACAATTTTTATAAAACCAAACAACTCATCCTTAGCATATTCCAATATTTTTTAAACAACTAAAGATCTGTACTGAGTATTATGGGATAAATGCAACCTAAATCCATAAGGAGTTTACAAATATAATATAGGACATTAAAACATAAAAACAACTACAACACAAAATAGCAAATAGTAATACAAATTGGTAAAAAGTATCATGATTTAAATAAAAGTGGTATATTACTAAGCAAGGCCATGAGGTAAGACTTAAAAAAGACAGCATGTGAGTAGTTTTATAAAGGAAAATATTTTAACAGGTAAGAAACAGTAAGGGGAAGGGCAAGAAAAAGAGAGCAATTTAGGTGGAGGGGGAAAATAATGCAAAAGCACGTAAAAAAAAAAGCACCAAATGCATTTTGAGTAAATTGCTTTGCACCTGACATGTTATACTTATAGAAGAGTATTGTGAGCTAACAAGTACCAGTGGAAAGATGTTAGTCTGATAGACAAGTATTTTTCAAACTGTGGTCTCTGGACCAGCAACATATACATCATTTGAGAACTTGTTAGAAATGTAAGATCTCCCACAGTGTGTCTATCCCCTCCTCTCTGCTACTGATCTACTGGATAAGAAACTATGAGGGTAGGATCCAGTAATCTGCATCTTAATAAGCTCTCTAGTTGATTCTGACCCATGGTAAAGTTTGAGAATTGCTGTGCTTGAATTTGGGTACTCCTATTTATTATCAATGCAGTCCTGGCTTAATAAACCTTTCTATCCTTAGTCTTCAAAACTCAAGTTGTTGAAAGGATTAAAATAATCTTAAAGTATAATGTATAATAAAATGCCTAGTATATAATAGGCACTCAGTAAATACTTCGGGAGGGTACAGTGGCTCACACCTATGATCCCAGCACATTGGGAGACTGAGGTGGGAGAATCACTTGAGTCCAGGAGTTTGAGGCCAACCTGGAAAACATAGTGATATCTCCTCTCTAGAAAAAATAGCTGGTGTTGTGGTGTGTACTTGTATTTCCAGCTATTCGGGAGGCTGAGGCAGAAGAATAGTTTGAGCCCAGGAGGTTGAGGCTGTGGTAAGCTGGGATCACACCACTGTACTCCAGCCTGGCCAACAAAGTGAGACACTGTCTCAAAAAAACATAGCAAAACAAAACAAATACCTCGGCTCATCTTTCCTTAAAAAAGTATACAAGAATTAGATAGAAGAAATTATGAATTCACTGTAAAAAAAATTAGAATGCATTCTTTTTTTTAAAAAAATTTAGATTTGGGGATACATATACATGTTTGTTACATGGACCTACTGTGTAGTGGGTGGGGATTGGGTTTCAGTGGCCCATTCCCCAGACAGTGAATAATGTACCCAATAGGTAATTTCTAAACCTTAACCAACTTCTCACCTCTCCCTTATTTGTGCCCCAAGTGTTCATTATTTCCATCTTTATGCCTATTTAGCTCCCACATATGTGTGAGAACATGTGGTATTTGGTTTTCTGTTTCTGAGTCAGTTCACTTAGGATGACAATCTTCAGCTCCATCCATGTTGCTACAAAGGACATGATTTCATTCTTTTTTATGGCTGCATAGTATTCTTTGGTATATATGTACCATGTTTTTTAATGCACTGGGGACCATTCATGAATTCTGCTCAATATATCAGGCACTATTTCAGGAATAATAATCTAAGATGAACCAAAAGGGGATAACACGAGATATAAAGAAAAGTCTGATAATAGAAAACACTAAATACAAGTTGAATCATTTTTGGTTTATATTCTGTGATGTATCTGTTTCAGCATATTACACAGTATCATGTCTTTATTTTGTACATTTAAGTGTATAAAATATATCTTAAATGTATATAAATGTACACTAGGCAAAAATGCTCTGGGAACAATAGGAAGCCATTCTAATTTTAGCTGAGGGAGTACAGGGGTGGTTAGGGAAGCTTCCAAAACAAAGGAAAATCTAAGCTGCTATCTAAAGAACTGATAAGTTTACAGAGATAAAAAGAGAAGGAAGAACTTCTAGTATAAATTCCAGGCAGAGGAAATGGCATGTGCAAAGTACTCAGAAGCTAGCAAGAAAATCCGATGTGTGTGGTAACAAGTATGGGTGGAAGATGATGCTAAAAATACAGCACAGATAGATTAGATAGCCAGTAAAAGGTAATCTTAAATAATTCAGCCTTTATCCATAGACTTAACCCACAGTGAAAATTTTTTAAAATTAAGTATTAAATACACAAAAACTCATAACATATTTACATAGACAATAATAAAAACCCCACTGATATGCCTACCATCTAGGTGAAGAAACGGATCACTACTGGTACCCTCAAAGATCACTCTGTACCTTGCCCTGATCTCAAATTCCATCTTCCCCAAATAACTATTGTCTTGAATTTTAAGATGATTTTTCTCTTACTTATTTTTTAACAGCTGTATTATGATATAATTCACATACCATACAATTTATCCATTTAAAGTATATAATTCAGTGGTTTTTAAAGTATATTCTCAGAGTTGTGCGATTATCTTGGCAATCAGTTTTAGAACATTTCATCATCCCCTCACAAAAAAATCCCACACCCATTAGCAGTCACTCCACACTGTCTCCCAATCCTTAGCTCTAGGCAGTAACTGTCTACTTTCTGTCTCTATTTCAGACATTTCATATAAATGGAACTATATGATATGCCTTTTGTGATTGGATTATTTTACTTAGTATGTTTTCAAGCTACATCCATGTGAAGCATATATAAGCCATTAATTTACTTTTTAAAAAATACTTTTGCACAGTTTACCTAAATATGTTGTTCACTGTAGCACATTTTTGAAATTTATATACAGGTGAACTCATATTGTATATATTCTTACTATTGTATATATTCTTACACAGTTTCGTTTTTTCACTCAACATCATGTTTGTGAGACTCCATGCTGGTATGCATGGCCATGGTTCATTTTCACTGCTGTACAATATTTCAGTGTATGACTATACCACAATTTACTTATCCACTCTCCTGACAAACATTTTTGTTTCCATCTGTTTATATTACAAACAATGCATCTATAAACATTTCTTTACATTTCTCCTGGTAAATATGTGCAAGGCTTTCCCTACGGCAATCAAATCGCAGGTCACAACCAATTAATAAGGCAGTAAGCTGACTTTAGTTGTCATAATTAGCATTTTTAAAGAAAGAACAGACCAGAAAATATCAAAATGCATTCCTTATAGTTAGGATAAATATTGTTCCATAAATTTTTTGTGGCTTTCATATGCCTATGTGTGTGTATATGTTTAAATACATTTATTAGAGGGGAAGCCCCCAAAACTGGAATTTATTTATAAAAAATTATGTATTTACTCATACACATTAAAACTTCAGTCACCTTCAAAGTACTTTCTGTTTGAGGCAATACATACCTATTGAGATGCTTTTTCCACTGCTTAAAACAGTTTTTGAACTCATCAATTTTGATGCCTTTTAGTGCTTCTGTTGTTTTTGTTTCATCTCTTCCACATAGGCAAAACATTTCCCTTTGAGGACTTTTTTCATCCGAGGACACACAAAAAAAAGTCCCTCAGGGTAAGACTGGGTAAGTAGGGAGGATGGGGTACAGGGATCATGCTGTTTTTGGGAACACAGCATGGTGTGATCACCCATCACGAAATGGGCAAAGGTGTAGAAAGAATAAAAAAAAATTCAATTAGGCTGAGCGCAGTCTTTGACAACAATGCTAGCTGGTACACTGATGCCGATGGGTTGCTAGAATATCTAGTGGGGCAAGCTTGTACCACAAGGGGCCCACCCTCCAAAAAATAATTCTGTTTTTTTTTTGTTCACTTCATATACGCATATATCATACCCACGTAAGAGACATGTGTACACATATGTGTGTGGGTACTGAAAAACAATGTAAAGTATATGTCTTACTGTGGCTTATGGTCAAAACCATTTGAAAACTATTGGTCTAGGATACATAGCTATTAATAGAAGTATAGTTTATAAGTCACAGGAATAGACCAATGTGCAGATTTACTATATAAATGGAAGTTGTCTTCCATAGTGTTTGTACCAACTTATAATTCCATAAACACTGTTGCTGCCTCTATTGATAATGCTTGATGCTGTCAAAGTGTTTTTTTAAATGCCTTTTGGCTGAATAAATGACGGATAAGTGATAAAGCAACTATAGTAAGATGTCAATAATAGAATCTAGGTAGAATCTTTAAAAGTATTCACTGTAAAATTCTTTTTTTTTTTTTGAGTTGGAGTCTCTCTCCCTCGCCCAGACTGGAGAGCAGTGGCCGCTCCCGGTCACCGCAGCCTCGACCTGCTGGGCTCTGGTGATCTTTCCGCCTCAGCCTTCCAAGTAGCTGGAACTACAGGCGTGCGCTACCACACCCGGCTACTTTTTTGATTTATTGTAGAGATGAGGTCTCACCAAGTTGCCCAGGCGGGTCTCGAACCCGCGGGCTCAGGCAATCCACTCACCTCAGCCTCCCAAGGCGCGGGATTACAGGCTGAGCCACCGAGCCCAGCAAATTTTACCTTTTAAAATCCAGTCCATGTTATAGTGCTTTTGTGAACCCCACAGCCTCGTGTGGAATTTCCCACTTTTGAGCCTTAGGATGGTGAGTCTGTTAGAATCGTAGAATTACATGCTATGTTTCACACCAAACCTGATTAACCAGGGACTTAAGCAAATTAGGGGTTTATTTTTCTCAGGTATTAAGGAGTCCAGAGGGAGGCAGCAAATGATTGATGATATAGCCAAACAGTAACATCAGAGGCTCAAGTTTCTTCTGTTTTCTTCGTCATCACTGATCCCAAGATAGCTATTCCATCTCCAGCTTCAAATCTGTGCTCCAGGCAAGAGAAGCAGCAAAAAAGGCCAAACCAAGGGCCAGCTGAATTGGCTTTTTTGGACCTTTCCCAGAAGTTTTTAGTGGCATTTGCTTAAATCCTATCGATCGGAACTATGTCATATGGCCACCCCCGGATGTGGGGGAGGCTGGGAAATGCTCTTTTCTTTAGCTGAGTATGTTGATGCACTAAATAAAAATGAGGGTTGTATTGGTAAAAAAAGAAAGGGAAAAAGGATATTAGATAGGTAACTACCATTGTTTGCTGAAGGTTGTTCAGGTATTACATTCAAAATACGTAGCCCTTTGCACTTAGATGTTCCCTCTCAAGCAACATGAAGAGATTGCTGGTGATTATACAGGCAAGTTTATGCCAGCAAAAAATGTTTTTTAATGTATGTATGTTTCCTTGAAGTTTTTCATCCAAATTTCATGAAAAAGCAAATAAAAAGATGGAATATATACTGAGATATAAGTTTTAAAAAATCAGTTAATGTCACGTGGAAAGAGAATGTGTGAAATGCTTGCACAGTGGTACTGACACATGTTTGTAGCAGAAAGTAGTGATAAAGATCGTTTGTAGAGGAAAGGCAGCTGTGGGTATTCCCTTTGTATCATGTGGCTAACTTGAAAAGATAGATAAGCAAGTTACTGTAGCCTTAAAAGAAAGAGATTTTTGAAGTGAATGTAGATCGCATTGAAGTAATGAGTGGCACAGATCGAATATATCTATCTGCACTAAGTTGGAAAAGTAATTTTAGAAAAATAATGTTCTTTTGATATATTTCATTTCGTGATTTTATAATTTATAATTAGAAACTTTTATCCATTTATTTAGTTTGCAGAACAATGACAAAACAAAAAGACAAAAGTGAGAGTTATAAGCAGCAGCGAAGATGAGTTAGATTTAGACTTTTATACAGATAAGTTAGAAAAATAAATAAATGTTGATGTGGAAGAAAACAATAGTGGCGATAGTGATATCATCCCACCAGGAAGAAAATGGATGAATGTAATAGAAAGTGATAGCGATGAAAGTGTTTGTATTTTTGAAGAAATAGAAGACAATGTATCGTCAAGTGAAAGATAGGAAGGTGTTACAGAAAAAGACGATCCTCCAGTGAGAATAAATTTTGTTGTACATCCTCAAACAACACAACCACAAACAGCAAGCAATATAAGAGAACCGATTAGCTATTTTACTCAGTATTTTACAAATGAATTAGTAGATAGTGTAATAAAAGAAACAAATTGTCATGCAGATGAAAAAATAAAGAAAAAGCAGCTATCACACAAATCAATTTGACTTTAGTGGCATGACGCTGACTGACAGGAATATTTAGGCTTTAGCACAGTTATTCTAAATATGAAAATAATCCAAGTACCAAATGTGCAAGTGTACTGGTCTACTGCTTTCAATGGTAAAATATTCTTTGGAAACATTCAGTAGAGAAAGGTGTATGCAAATCTTCTGAATGTTTCATTTGAAGATACCTATGTAAAGTGATGGGACAGTCAGAACTTGTACTCAAAAGGCCAATAATTATTTCAAATACATCGATTCAAAATTTTCACAATATTTCATACCAGATCAGGCAATTTTTGTTGACGAATCCATTGTTCAGTTTAAAGGGCTAATACCATTTATAACATACAATCCAAATAAGCCCACCAAACGGAGTAGATGCATTTATGTGCTAGCTGATTCGAAAACAGGGAATCTTTTTTCCAGTACTTCCCTACTATGGCAGCATAACATCCAAAAACATCATTCGGCCTGATCTTCCAGTAAGCACCAGAATTTCATTACATTTATATGAAAAGTTGTTGGAAAAAGTTCCCAGTGTAGCAGGATATCATATGTTTACTGACAGATATTACACTAGTATTGTCCTAGCAGAAGAGCTACTAAAGATGAAAAGTCACCTTACTAATACAAAGTCAACCAAAAGGGAATACCAGCATAAATGAAAAAGCCAAAGTTTTTATTTATTTTTTTATTTAACTTTCAATTTTTTTATTTTAAAGATGTGGGGTACAATTCAGGGTTAGGAATACAAATGTTCCTTAGAAAAAGCCAAAGTTTTTAACAACAACAACAAATGTAGCATATAGGAAAAATAACATTATGCTTATTGTATGGAAAGACAAAAGGATTGTTATAATTCTCAGCACTAGGAATCATGCAGGAATGAAATCTACCACAAGGACATTACATGGTAGAAATATTATTTCAGTCAAAAAGCCGAAATGATTCTAAATTATATTGTGAGTATAAGTGGTGTGGATCAATATGCTTCTACATATTATTTTGTGAAAATCTTTAAAATTATTCTTCTGGGGCTAGAGATATGCATTAACTCCTCTATATTGTACTGTTATGACTAAGTGAGAAGAAATCACACCAGCATGCTAAGTCTAATTAATTAGAGTCCTTTATTAATGCACAGGTCAAGAGCAGGCAAATGCCAGAAAGCTCTTGACAAACTAGTGCAGTTTGTGACAAGTTTTTATAGGTAAAATTTGCAGTGTTGTCTACATAGCAACTTAGTGACCATAGCAACCATTACTAACAACTTGGCAACCAAAATGGGAACTTTTGATTGTTAGGGAGTTTTGATTAATTTCAGGCCCTAGGTATAGCCGGTGCCCAGAAAGTCCCTGGAGTTCTGCCCAGCAAGACATTAGTTTAGGGTAGTTACATAGAGACAAGGTAGAAGAATCATTACATAATGGAGTTACCTTGGTTGGGTCACTAATAAAATATAAGAACAAAATATGAAAACGTAACAATGGGATTTTGCAAAGCATAACATTTGATTTCAGTTAACAAAGCATACAATTACATAGAACTTATGGTTAAGGAGTTTTGTAATAGTCAGCAGGAAATGCCCAAAGGGGACAAAACTGGGGGTCTGTGGTCATGGGAACATTACTGTAATCACATGTAGGCATTGAGGAGTGATTCTTAGGTCAGGCAGGCAACTAAGATGGAAGTTTTAAACAAAATGGAGTAAGCTGGTTGATACTATTATTTTGCTAGCAATTTGATTTTATTAACTGATTTAGCTCATTTCAGTACCAAGCATCAAAAAAGAAAAACCTATGTCCCCATCAGAAATTTTTCAAGCTTCTGATTGATAAGTTGAGAAGTGGTTTTGAGGAATCATGAGTGTGTCCTTCCACATCATCTTTGAACAACAGACTGGACAATAAATTACTTATTATTAATGTGGGAGGAAGTAAACGAGACTGCATTATCTGTTTAAATAGAAAAACACAAGGTGAATGACATCAAACAAATTACTATTGCACCACATGTATCAATTAACCTGCAATGCATGTCGGTGATCCTTTCATATGTTACCACATGTTAGAAAAATACAAGAGAAGCCGGGCCGGTGGCTCAGCCTGTAATCCCGCACCTTGGGAGGCTGAGGTGAGTGGATTGCCTGAGCCCACGGGTTCGAGACCCGCCTGGGCAATTTGGCGAGACCTCATCTCTACAATAAATCAAAAACCAGCCGGGCATGGAAGCATGCGTCTGTAGTTCCGGCTACTCAGAAGGCTGAGGCGGAAGGATCACCAGAGCAGGTCGAGACTGCAGTGGCCAGGAGCGGCCACTGCACTCCAGTCTGGGCAACAGAGTGAGACTCCGACTCAAAAAAAAAAAGGAAAGAAAGAAAGAAAAAAAGAAAAATACAAGACATAAAATTTTGATTTTTTTCCTCATAAATAAATTCCTCAATTTCCAAAATTCCATTACAAGCCAAATATCATTACGATAAAATAATTGGCTACACTATACTATTTAATATAAAGTGATTCATCTTTCACTATTATCATACAAAGTACAATCAAGTTGCTGGTAGGTGATCCACGAGATGTCTACAAGTTGAAAGCGTTTACATGGTTCTGACACAGACACTGACCAATCAGAATAGACGTTGACCAGCACTCTGTAGCAGTACCTGCCAGCTGAATGGTAACCCTGATGTTTTTCGGCTTTGCCTAATAGTTATCATACATAGTTGTCATCTTTCCTCCCCAGACATACAAAGACCTAAGTCCATCAAGGACAGAACAGTATTTGGCATATATTCTTTCCAGTCTTCAAGAAAGTGAAATTTATATGGAATAAGTGTTCACTTTTGTTGAAGGAAATTAATTATTGAATTATTCATATTATAATCCAGGGATGAGGCAACCCAACAAAGAAGTGCTCAAATTATTATATATTCTATTTCTTCCAGAATGAATAACTCCTGTGAATGGTGGCTGTATCATCCAAAAAGGCACAGTTGATTATAAAACTGGCCAGTAGATCACTTTAAAGGTTGTTCAAATATCTTACAAATACTTAAAAGGATTATCATGGACTTAAAGAAAAAAAAGAAATATGACCTGTAGTGAAAAGCTTCGGGCATAATAAAGGTTCAGAAGCCCTTTCTCTTCTTTTATTATAGTGAATAAAACTAGTAAGGAACCAGCCCAAGAATCAAATAAGTCAGTTCCTTAAAGAGTTGCATCTGGTTCTTCCAGCCTACAATAAACCTAATAGTGTCTTGTTTCTTTTCACTAAAATCTTGAGTAACCATAATGCTCAGGGTTTGGGATTTTCTTATAAATTTTAGGTTGACCTCAAAATTCATGCATCAATCTTTTTTCTTTTAAAAAATTATATTTTTAATGTTCATGGTTTAATTTTCACCATCTTAATTGTTTCAAATACTTTTATTTTTCTTCTTTACTCATTTTAAAATAATATTTTAACTTCCACAGTTTTTTCATTTGTCCTATTTTTCTAGTTTATTCTTCATTTCATTCATAGTTAGAATTGCTATGCAAATATATCCTAAATTATTTGAAGAATTGATCATGGGCATATGCAATATTCAATTTCCAAATTTACTTTGGTAAGACCTATCTTTGAGTAATCATTTCTATGAAAACACCTCTCAAATGCAAATGATACTGTGGAGTAATAAAGGTTTGACTGTAGTGGGCACTTGCTTTCAATGCCTTGTCTTTAACCTGTTGCCTTGGCTCCTTGTAATATGTGAGTTTGTGCTTACATCCGTGGTCCTCGGAAAGTTTTCGCTTTTATGTTCTTTTCTAGCCAACTTTCTTTTTTAATAAAAGATAATGGATTATCTTCTTTCTACTATACATCTTAAACATTTTTAAATGTTCATTTTTAAAAGAACATTTTTGTGTGTGTGATTGTCAACCAGGACTCATTTTACTATTGGCACTTGGTGAAAATTATAGGGCTATTTTTCTTATTCATACTCCCTACAAAATTTATCTTTTAACTGTGTGAAAAATATTTCCCAAATCAAATTTAAAAGAGCTATAGGGTTTTTTTGGTTTTTGTACCCTTTGACCAATATGTCTCCTTTTCCCCTCAGTCCCTGGTAAGAACTTTTTTTCACATATTTTATTTTCTTTAAAATTGGGAAACATCTCAAAATTTTTGGCATATCATAACTTAATTGGAAGGCTTTTTTTTTCTTAGAAGTAAATAAAATAATGGTAAGCAAATAAAACAATGTATATAAAATGATCTCCAACAGTGACAGTGTCCTAAGAATTTCTGAATGGTCCAGGAACCTGCTCTAAACCAAGTAATCTTTTGACTGGTGGCCTATTGTATCCCAAATAGAATGAAAATAAAAACAAAAAAGACAGAATAAGTATATGGAGACTCTTTCTTTTGAGTCTCTACACAGGATGTTTTTCTCAACCACAATTTTGAATCTCATTGACTTATGCCTGTCACATGACTGATGAAACCAAAATATGCATCCATTTTAAAGCATGTCCTGTTTTCCATAAATTCTCAATTTTCTCCACTCCTCTCCCCTCGTAAAACAGCAAACAAATCAGCAAATAAGGAACTTCCTGACTGCCCATATTCTCAATAAAAATGTTATGGTTTTACCATAATAGCCTTTTTTTAATTGCAGTAAAGTACACATAACATAGCACTTACTATCTTAATCATTTTAAACTGTATGGTTCAGCAGTGTTAAGTACATCAGATGGTTGCGCAACAATCTCCAGAACTCTTTGCATCATGCAAAGCTAGAACTGCTGTGATATCTCTTTAAAAGGTGATTCTTACTCAGGGCTTACAGTTTTCTTGCATGGAATTGAAATAGCTAATCACCAGCTCGTAGCTATATGGCCATTACAATTTTTGTCACAATGTTTTCAAATAGTTTTAAACCTCAAGCTTGCAGTTTGGGCCTAGCCCAGTCCAGTCTAGACTATTAAACTTTTAAGCACTTTTTCCTAACTATACTCTATTTAAATAAGTGAGTATAAGTATAGATGGTGATTTTCGTCTATAAAATTAAAGGAAGCATCTTAAGATTTTCACATTTTTTTATTTCAAAATGTTTCCTACTGATTGGTTCCCACTAAAATGTATGTGTTGTTTTATAAAGGGGCTGACACATTACAGTCAATGTCTCTTTTCTTGTCTTGCCTTGATGATAGTTAATGACTTCTTTGAAGCTGGAGAATAGCCTTTCAGGGTATGCACTCAAACGCCGTACACTCAAGCTCATAAATGAATCAGATAACCATATCCTTGTTGAAGAAGATTGTTATGAACTATGTGAACCAATGGGAAGACAGAAATGTGTCCGATGGTGGTTTTCTCCCTGGAGTTCTAGGAACTCTAGACCTCTGTGGTGGTACCTCCAGTGAGGCCACAGAGGACAGGAGACTATGTGGCAGAGTCTGGCAGCATGCTCTTTCTTATTCTCTTTCAACTGTTCTTATCTCTCATATTTTGAGAGTCCCCGCATAAGATTTTCTATAAAGCTATGAAAGTTATACTGCTTTTTTTAAAATGTCTTTAAAAGTTCAGTTTTTTTGTGTTTTTTTTATTTTTATTTTAACAGACCTGGGATCAAATTATTGCCCAGTCACTTAAAACCTGTGTGATCATTATTGATTATATTATTCCTGACTTAGTACTAATTGTGAAAATGTCTTTCTATTTAAGTCCTAAATTTCAAAATCTTCTCTTACATAACAGCATGTATTTCCCTACTTGTATATATCTTTTTGTTTAAGTGAACATACATATATACACACATATCAATAAAACTGGGCAGCCCCTCATAATGGTTAAAAAATAAAAATCAGGTTTGTGTTGTGGGGAGCATGGTGGTTGATCCCTAAAGGTTCACTTAAAAATCACTGGCATGAGACAGATTGATTAATAGTAGAAAAGGCAGCCGGGCTTGGTGGCTCAGCCTGTAATCCCGCGCCTTTGGGAGGCTGAGGTGAGTGGATTGCCTGAGCCCGCGGGTTCAAGACCCGCCTGGGCAAACAAGACCTCATCTCTACAATAAATAAAAAAATCAGCCGGGCATGGTAGCGCGTGCCTGTAATTCCGGCTACTCGGAAGGCTGAGGCGGAAGGATTGCCGGAGCCCAGCAGGTCGAGGCTGCGGTGGCCGGGAGCGGCCACTGCACTCCAGTCTGGGCTACACATTCACAATCAAACACAAAAAAAAAAAAAAAAAAAAAAAAAGAAATATATATCATCTTTATGAATAAGGAGACAATATCACTAAGATGTCAATTCTCCAAATATTGATCTGTAAATTCAATGTTAACTGAAATGTAAACAGAGTTCTTGGTTCTTAACAAGTCAGCTCTAGAATTAACATGAAAAAGCAAAGAGCTGGAAATAATATACTCTTGAAGGAGAAAAGTATGGAGGAAGGCTTGCCTACTGGTACTAAGATTTCATGAGGATGGTGAGGTGTTGGTACAGGGATAGATTAAGTGACCAGTGGACTAGAACAGAAAACACAGGACCAGAGGCAGCATGGCAGAACAGGTGAGTCCAATAAACATTGGTGAAAAATAGAAAAACCAGGTTCCCACACACCACACCATACTCAAAAATCAATTCCAGGAGAACTGAGGATTTAATTTTCAAGCAAAACTTTACATTTTAAGAAGAAAACATAGGTAATATCTCTCTTATGGTAACAAAGAGCCTCTAGAACATGACACAATCACTCTAAGTAGGAAAAAGATTCATAAATTGAGCCAAAATAAATTTTACTTATGTCTCAAAAGATACTCAAAGAAAGTAAAAAAGACTAGTCACAAACTGGGAGAAGATATTTGTTAGGTGGTTAAGTATCTGTACTGAGAACATATATGAGGAACACTTCAAATCAATAGAAAATGCAACAGAAAGTGGATGAAAGCCATGAACAGGAACATCACAGTGGAGACCAGGAAACATAAGGAGACAGGACAGATGACTCATCACGAATCTGGCTAAGACCAATCAAGCCCACAGTGCAATATCACACCCACTCGACCGGAAAAGATTGAAAAGTCTGCCAAGGCCAGGAGTCAGAGAAGATGCAAGTCAACAGACTCTCCCATATGCTGCTGGTGGGAATGGAAATTGATATGAATAACTAGAGGTGTAATTTGGCGTTCTAATATTGTGGCACTAAGTAAACATTTGTGTAGCCTACAACCCAGTAATTCCCCTCCTAAGTATCCATTCAAGAGATGGGCACCAGAAGTTCAAAAGTATTCATACAGTATTATTACTAATAGTTAAAACAAACAAAACTAGGAGACAAACACTGAATGCCCAATAACAAAAGAATAAATTACAGTAAATCCATACAATGGAATGCTACACATATTGGAATTATAATTATATACAAAACAAGGAAAAGCAAGGATAAATATTAGATACATTATTGAGTGGAAAAAGCAAGTCACAAAAGACTATATACAGTTGACACTTTTATAAAGTTTAAAAATGAAGACAATTAAACCTTAGTAAATACATAGGTGTCTATGTGTGTGCATATATACACATACTGTATATGTGTGTATAAGAAGGAGGACCCCCAAAATTATTTTTTGGAGGGCAGACCCCTTGTAGTTCAGCAGTTTTTGATCAAAAAAGGCATGACTCCTATGCCCCACCCTCCCTATTCACCCAATCTCGCCCCAAGTGATTTTTTTGTTTGTTTCCCCAATGAAAAAGTCCTCAAAGGGAAATATTTTGCTGATGTGGAAAAGGTGAAGCAAAAAAACACCAGAAGCACTAAAAGGCATCAAAATTGACGAGTTCAAAAAATAAAAAAAAAAATTGATGAGTTCTGAGCAGTGGAAAAAGCAACTTGATAGGTGTATTGCATCAAACAGAGTACTTTGAAGGTGACTGAAGTTTAAACATGGAAGAATAAATAAAAATTTTTATAAATAAATTCTGGGTTTTTGGGGTGCCCTCTCATAAAGCATGCATTTTTTAAAGCAGAGAAATAGTAACAATAAATGCTCAATTCAGGATACTGGTTCCTGTGGAGAAAGGCAGGGAGTCAGGATTGAGAACATGGCTACTTATGAGTTAATGGCAATATTTTAGTCCTTGGATTGACGGCACTAATTTTATTGTTAAACACACTGACTTAAATAAATAAAGACAGTCATACATGGAAAAATTATATTTAAAAAATTAACTACACGCATTTACAAATTTACATCTAGTTACAATCTGATTCAAAGTGCTATACCATAGTTTTAATTTATGCAAAGTGTTAATATGCCATTTTGGAATAATTTGCCATAACATTTAACTTATTTATACAACCTGTTGGAAAAACTAGAATGTAAATACAGTTGAAAATAAGGAAGGAAAACAGAGTAGATTATTCCCATAAAGCTAATTTAAGAAAGTATGATAAATAGTTCTCTCAGTATTAAGAAACTAAAAAGACGCCATCAACACAAAACTAAAATGCTGAAATCTATGTTTCAGTGAAACTTAAAATACCAAGTTGTAGAGATACCAACTTTATAAAAATAGAGAACAACATTACAATTGTATAATCTATTACAATGGAAAACATACTGTGCTCTGGGCTGAGAAATCTGGGTTCTAATCCTATTCTATGTCCACCAAGGCATATGACCTTGTATGTATCAGATAAGAGATTGTACCATATGTTCTCTAAGAATTCTTTTATTGGTGAAAGTCTGTAACACTGTAAGATACTATTCTCAGGAAGAATTAGCAAAATGATTATGCAATTTTATTTTTTTTTAGAGACAGGCTCTTACTCTGTCACAATGGCTGGAGTACAGTGGTGCAATCGTAATTCACTATAACCTTGAACTCCTGGGCTCAAGGGATCCTCCCTTCTCAGCCTCCCAAAGAGCTAGAACTACAGTCCTATACCACACACCTGACTAGTTTGTTTCTTTCTCTTTTTTTTTTTTTTTGTAGAGACAGGGTCTCTTTATGTTGCCTAGGCTGGTCTCAAACTCCTGGCCTCAAGCGATCCTCCTGCTTTAGCCTCCCAAAACAATGGCATTACAGGCGTGAACCACTGCACCTGGCCTGCAATTTTCTTGTGTAAGTATCATCATGCAATTTAGTACTCAAATGCCTTTGGATGATGACAATGTCCACAAGCTCTAGGAGAGAATGAGACATTAGCACAGAATTACCACGGGACTAGTTAAAATGGAATAGTATTATACAAAAGAAATTTGCCCAGTGGTAGGCAAATCTACTGTCTGGAAGATCAGTAGTGTTTTATGGGACAGCCTCTTCATGCAAAGATATTGAGGGGGGAAAAAATCATCATTTAAGCACTAGGCATTAAATTCTATAATGTACGAGAACCTGGAAGTAATGTAAATCTTGCAGACACGCTGGCTAACAAGACTGAAGGAAGCTGAGCACCTGCTTGAAGGTCACAAGAGAATCGTGACAGGTGGCCCCATGTGCACATGGAGTGATACTCCACACGTTCTCTACAGAGTTCTAGGTGGTGAACATGTCAGAGTCCCCTATTTTTCTCTCTTTTCAAGTTCTCTCTAAAACCTCTAGGAAGAAACACATCCCAGATATACATCAAAAGATATACCCTTCCCCCCCAAAAAGGAAAAAGATAAATCTTTGCAAGTGGGTGAAGATTTCTGTGATTCATAAGTGAGAATTAGTACCCAGCATGTGTAAAGAACCCCTATAAATCAATTTAAAATAGACAACCCAACATTTTTATGTGGACCAATAATATGAACAGGAAATGGACATAACTAGAAACCCAAATGGCGAGGAGATACCATACTGAACTTTATAGTAATTAGAAAAATTAGGCTAGGCGCAGTGACTCATGTCTGAAATCCCAGCACTTTGGAAGGCAGAGGCGAGAGGATTGCCAGAGCCCGGAGTTTGAGACCGGCGTGGGCAACATGGCGAGACCTCATCTTTACAATAAATCAAAAAATTAGCTGGGTGTGGTGGTGTGCACCTGTAGTTCCACCTGTAGTACTTGGAAGGCTGAAGCAGAAGGATTGCCTGAGCCCAGCAGGTGGAGACTGCGGTGGCCGTGAGCATGCCACTGCACTCCAGCTTGGGTGACAGAGTGTGAGACTCTGATTCAAAAAAAAGAGAAAAAAGAACTTTATAGTAATTAGAAAAATTAGGATGGGTGCAGTTGCTTACACCTGTAATCCCAGCACTTGGGAAGACCAAGGTGGGAGGACTGAATGAGTCTAATGGTTCAAGATCAGACTGGGCATCATAGCAAGACCTCCTCTCCACAATAAATCAAAAAATTATCTGGGCATGGTGGTGCATGCCTGTAGTCCCAGTTACTTGGGAGGCTGAGGCAGGAGGATTACCTGAGCCCATTAGGTAGAGGCTGCGGTGGCTGTGATTGTGCCACTTCACTCCAGCCTGGGCAACAGAGTGAGACTCTGACTCAAAAAAAGAAAAAAAAAATTACAATGACAATAAGATGACATTTTCCACCCATTCAGTAACATGCATCAATGGTGAGAAATATGAGCTGGCCCGACCATCTAGGCAGCCAGTCAAGCTGCTGACTACTCCAAGAATCCTGCCACTCCACTCCAACAAGCATGTGCCCTGCAGACCCTCTCCCACGCAGAGGCCAAGGACACCTACAAGAATGTTCATGGCAGCACTGTTTGAGATGATTACAGATGAGTCCATCAACAGGAAAGTAGATGCATAAATGATGGTACATTTATGTAATGAGAAAGATACTCTGGGAAACGTTCCCCTCCCTGTTTGTTTTTTTTCCCTTTCCATGCTGAGCAGCCTCCTTTGCCATAACACTCCCAGCCCCTCTCAGCCTCCCTACTCATGCCTCCTGGAGAAGCAGTCATCTAATGGTACCCCCTCCTCCTTTTCTCTGTAACAGCCACCTGACAGGGTTGGGGGGTACCTACTGCTCTGCTCCCCGGTGCCACAGGGGTGGGCCCTCAAGGGGCGGAGGTGTCCTGTGTATACAACATAGACTGCGATTGGAAGGGAAACCTGCTTAATGTGTTGCATGTTAGCAAACTCATCCCTCGCGAGAGCCATGACACTCTTCAAGTGGAAATTTCTAACCACTATGCTCCTACACTTGAGTCTGTTTTTCAACTGATTCCAGGTGTTGAAAGAAGGTGCTAGTTATGGTGACTCCGTGAGTCCCAGCAGATGACTATGTAGCAGGGAGAACAGATGAAAGATACGTGTATCAACATGGGTAACTCCTAAAAATATACTGATGGGAGAAAAAAAATTGCATTTATGTAAGGTTTAAAACTAAGGAAAACAATTCCATATGTTACTTAAAATACATAAATTTGTGTCATAAAATATAAAAACATCCATGAATGATAAAACCAAAATTCAGGACAGAGATGATCTCTGGGGCAGAGGGAGTGAAGGGCCGTCAGACAGGGCCACCCAGGGGGCTGTAGCTATAGTTCGAATGAATGTGTTCCCTCTTAACTGGGAGGGACCTACAGGGGCTTTCTTCCTGCCTCAAATACCTCATGTACACACACACACACACACACACACACACACACACACACACACCACGCACATCCATGAGAAAACAAGCAGCAAGACTGGAAATGCCACAAGAGCTGCCACAAACGTCCCTCCCTGTCACATCCCGGCTCCCTCAGCTTCTTTCCAGAACCCTCTGGAATATGGCCAGCAGGTAGAGGGACTGGCCATGCCTGGAGACAGATACTAAATGTGGCACTGGCTTCTATAGTTTTATTCTAAACAGGAGGAAAATCTATTAAGCCACAGAATCAGGGAGAGGTAGAAAGAACAAAGCAAAACAAATGTCCATGGAGTGAAATTAGGACTGGCAAATCACTGAGAGGCTTCGAGAACTTACTTGTGCCATCATGAAGCCTGACCTGTAGCTTTTTTCTTTTTTAATAACAAGGTCCTTTTATTAATTATCTCTGAAGGAAGGTTCAATAATCACTGTTGGTAATACATTTCGATGTCTTATAAATCAATGGAAAGTTTAATTTAGTGGAAATTTAAGTCCATATAGTATGACCACATATAGTCTGAAGACACAAGAAGAACCCCCAGTGCAAATCAGACATCCTGAATCACATCCATCAGAACAGAACAGAGTCTGCAGGTCTATGCTGCTTCATTTAAAAGAATACACATTTTTAAACTCTAACCTATTTTATTAAACTGTTAATATATATATTTTTAAAAAGTTTTCTTTATTCCCCACAGAATAGAGGCATCCTTTTGCTTTGATACATAAGCAGACCTCACGATCACTTTTTTCACGTCTCGTGTCTCCAATGCAGAGGAGCAAAAGAAGACTGTGTTAACATCACAAATCGCTGACATGTCAGTCAGATACTTGGTTCTTGATATGATTTTACTGCTGTGACCAGAGGATGAATAAGATGGCGGGAAAGGCAGCTGCTCACTAACTGAAGCAGCAGATGCAAGCAGAAGAGCTGCTTACCCTGAAAGTCAACCACAATTTCTCCTGTAACAGACCAGTGTACTCATCAGTTTCATGTGCCCCCAAGGTATCTGTTGAACTGAATTTAATTGATAATTACAGAGAACCACAGGAAGATGGTACACACCCAAGCTAGGACACTGCAACTGGCATGGCTTTGGACACTGGGGATGCCAGAAAGTCTGCACAGCTTGGGGACTCCAGGGTCCTCCTCTGACCCCTCATTTTCTCGTTCACAGGGTACAGAAACATAAACTTGTAATACTAATACCACAGAAATATGCAATATGGCATGAGATAGGACATGATATAATAGAATGTAATTCAACACAGAATATAACATAACATAACATCATATAATAATACAAGGTGAGCCTTAATCCAAAAGTCTGTAATCCAAAATGCTCTAAAACCCGAAACTTTTTGAACACCAACATAACACTTGAAGATGACGTCCCCTGGAACATTTTGGATTTTGGATTTTTGGATTAGGGATGCCCAACAGGTGAGTACCCTAATGCAAATATCCCCAAATCCAGGAGAATCCAAGACCCAGAACACTTCTGGTCACAAGCACTTTGGAGAAGGAGTACTCGGCCTGTAATATAAAATAAAACAAGCAGGGCAGCGCCCATGAATAGTACATCATCTGCCCCACCGACCTGCCAAATACCACTGCGACCTCGCTGCCTCTTGCTCACTGCAATCCAGACACTCTGGTTTTCTTTTGGCTCCCAACCCTGCCAGGCTTGGACCCACTTCTGAGCCTTTTAACTGCTTTTCCTCTTCCTGGGTGGCTATTCAGCATTTCGATCTCAGTTCAAATGTCGCCCCTCAAAAATGCCTTCACCAACTCTCCAGTCTAAATAACCCCTCCCCTCCTCAGTCATTCTCCATCACTTATTCTGTCTTACTCCCATGTGGTCATACATTCCTATATGAAATTAACCTGCTTGTCTACCCAGTCATTTTCTGTCTTCTTGCAAGGAAACCGCAATCTCCTTGGGAGCAGGACTTTGTCGGCTTTGGGGGTGACTCTGTCCCTAGCACCCAGAAGGTATCAGTACACAGTAGATGCTCGAGAACTACTTCCTGATGGATTAATAAATACACGTCTGCCCAGTTTAAAACCCCTCAAGGCTTCCAAGAATGTAACAAGCATGTTCCTGATTTTGTCAGATTCACATTAGGTTCACTTAAAAATGGAAGAAGACAGAGAAAAATGAAAAGTTTACAATTAGGTGAGATTATTAATGCTTAAGATCAGATATTAGAGAGAGCTGATACTACTAAGACAGCCACCGAAGTAAATGCTGTTATTTAATTTACGTGTTTTAATCACACCAATCTGATCCATTAAAACCAAAAATAAGCCCTTTAACTATTTTTACTCTAGGCACTAATTTAATTATATTCTGTTACTAAAGCTATTACATTATTTTCTATCCAAATTACATTGTACTTTTCTAGCAATGATATTAGCTATCTCACTATGTCGCTGGGATGCTTGTAGCATGAGTGATAGCAAGAGGTGAAACACAATGTGAACATATTACTGAATAAAATGCTTATAAAATGTGATTTCTTCTTACAGCCAGGAAAAGGAGACACATATGTGAGGTTGGTCATTAAGGGTAAAAAGCTCACGAACAATACCGCATCTGCATCCTACATGAGTCTGGCTCTTGTACACGTCTACTAGAATTTGAATAACTGTTTTGCTGAATACACACTGAAAGCAGAAAGCGATCCCTTAAAAAACAAACTCGAGTCATTTCAATGCAATTTGATTGGCACGGTTTCAGAATCTAACTACAGTGAGATATTGTGTCTCAGTTAAATTGAAACCTCCTCATTTTTCAAGCTAACCTGTTATAACTAATGGGTTTTAAAATAATGAACAGCCACAGAGCCATCAAAAATATTCCACTTTTCTAAAACCAAAGATCATTCTGTCTGATATGGTTTCATTTTTAAAACTTCATGCATTTGAAAAAAAATTATATGCTCCTGGAAGAAATGGTCATTTCCCATGAGAGAAAATGTTACCGGCACATTGCTTTAGCACAGAAGTGAAATATACACCATCAGGTAAAGGCTGTTTTGCTATTTGACATACATAGAGCTTGTTTCCATATGATGGAGGTGGGGGGCAGTTCTGGGTGTCTGCAAACCAAGAACACAGGAATGCAAGGGTTTTTAAACTTAGACTTGTGAAAATATTGGCATTTAAAAATTCATGTTAGTTTTGGCTTATGTTCAAGACACTGTAAGAGACAAAACAGAAGTAGGGTATCAGGGCGTGTGAACAATCACCACTTATCTGCCTTACGGCCACTTCTCCAGACATACAGAACTTTAAAATGCATTGAAACTTTGGTTAAGAAGCATCTCAAGCCACATCTACAAATGCACACAGTGGGACTAAAAACTCAGGGCGGATGGGCGACAGGCAGGGCAGATGGGCGACAGGCAGGGCTCCAGAGAAGATCCTTTGGGGGGGACCACCCTCAGATTTTGTGATTCTGTGATTACTTTGCTATATTCTTTGGTCACAGTAAGTTACAAGGTCAGTACAGATCCAGGAAGTGGAGAAACAAACTCTACTTCTTGATGGCAAGAGAGCCAAGTTACTTTGCAAGGTGCATGCTCATGGGAGTGGGGCGTGCCATATTTGTCAACAACTGCTATCATCATCTGTGAATGTCTGTGGTCCTCTCCTAGTGTCTCTGAGTAATAAGGTTTGGAAGAATTCATAACTCATTGAGCTTCATACTAAGAGACTTACTGGAGTTATCATAACAACTCCTTTCCTTACACACACATAGAGGTGTGGAGACCGGCACTTCCTCGATGCAGAGCAATGTTCCAGATGTCATGGGAGGACCTAGACCCAGCGCTGACCACCACTAAGAGAGAGACAGATCACACTTGTGCAGAGTCATAGAGCAATGCCGAGCTCAGTGGCCTGTGCTTAGTGACAGCCACATAAACCCCCGTCACAAGCATGGTGAACAGGAGACACTCACTGAGGAATGGACTGAACAAAGTATGTCATGGAGGAGAGGACCCATCTCAGGCTGAGGAAGGGACAGGGTTCATAGGGCTCCAAACCAGGAGCAAGGAGACACAGCTCAAAACAACTGCCATGTGCAAAGGAGTTGTGTGGAAAATGGGCACAATGTGTTGAAGGTCGCTGATTCATCCGGAGAGAAGGTCCAAGAAAGAGAACATCAAAAGAGAAGGAGGAGGCTGTGGGCAGCCAGCCTCAAAGACCGAGTTAAGGAGTTTGGACTTTAGCCAGTACACCGAGGTAACAGGAAGATTAGACCAGAGGATGGGAAGAGGGCTGACAGCAGGAAAGGGGCTTGGTAATGAATGGATTCAGAGAAAAGATGGAAAAGGAAAAACCAATGACTGCAAGAATTAAACTGAGAAAGTCTGGGTATCACTGACAGGAAGAGAAAGAGCAACTGGGGTCCAGGATGGTGACTTCCACCTCAAATATAGTGAACTGGAGGTGACAACTGGCAACTTGAAGCCATTCCAGCTACTTGAAAGTGTGTGACTTCGGGAACATTATCTATCTATAAAAATAGGAATAATAATAATAGCATCTGACTCATAAGGTCATCATGAGGATTACATGAAATATAAGGACAATTCCTGGTATTCATCAAAGTACTAAAAAAAAAAAAAAAAAAAAAGGCCAGGTGCAGTGGCTTACATCTGTAATCCCAGCACTTTGGGAGGTGGAAGAGAGAGGATTGCTTGAGTCCAGGAATTGGAGACCAGCCTGGGTAACATAGCAAGACCTCATTTCTACCAAAAAAAAAAAAAAAAAAAAAAACCCAAAAGATCAGCCAGACATGTTGGCACACACCTATAATCCCAGCTACTCAGGAGGCTGAAATAGAAGGATCACTTAAGTCCAGGAGGTCATAGCTATGGTGAGCTGTGATTGTGCCACTGCGCTCCAGCCTGGGCGACAGAGTGAGACCCCAACTAAATAAAAAATTTTTAAAAACACTAAAAATATGACAGATGACTTTCATCATCATCATCCAGCTCATCATTTGACAAATAGTCCAATAACTCTTTTCTGTCACATCAACTCATGCCTACCTGATACATCTTTTATCAGGTTTTATTGTTTCGATACAACTGAGATAATTTAAAACATTCTATTCTAATGGCAGTCCTTATAAATTTTCTACAGCATTTGGGTCTGGGCAATTTATAACCTGGAGAAGCCCTCAATTCTATGACAAATTCATTACTGTAACTCATTAAAACTAGTCTGTCAGCTGACCCATTTGGATTAGAAATGAATATTTGATGTCTACAGTTTATCCTAAGAAACAGAACCTCACAGGTTTTAAGATGGAGCTTCTTTATATTTAAAAAATATATTGTGCATGTTTTAATAAGAATTTGCACCATGCTAAGAATCCCTTTGAGATGAGATGTTTTGTTTGTGTGGGGAAATAACAAAACAAGATTAAAGAGTATAAAATGTGATGGCAATAGTGTAGTCATGAAGGGAACATTAGCAATGGGGAAACTGAGGGACTAAGTTCCAGGGCAGGTCTGAGAATCTAACACTGTGATTCTTAGGGATACCAAGCAGTGAAATAAGGATTTATTATGAACATAATAGGTGCTCA
This sequence comes from Tarsius wallacei, assembly GCA_963574415.1. NCBI lineage: Eukaryota > Metazoa > Chordata > Mammalia > Primates > Tarsiidae > Tarsius > Tarsius wallacei. The sequence continues at coordinate 38,436 of CAUYQG010131721.1, forward strand.
ATGAACTTTTGTGAAAGAAAGTTGAATAAAATTAATGAAATCAAATTATTTGCTTTTTCTTTTCTCTACTTTCCCCCTCTTCTCTATTTTGTTGAAAGCTCTGTGAGATTCATGGCCATCCATTTACAAGTCTTAGCTTGTTTTTCTTTCTTTACTTTTCTTTTTTTTTTTTTTTTAAACATAGGGTCACTCACTCTGTCAGGCTGGAGTGCAGTGCCAACAGCTAGTGACAGAGTTCCTGGGACAGCTGGTCGACCTGGCGATTTCTTGCCTTTTGGTCATTGTACTATTAATTAAATATTCTTTAAAGAGTAGGTCAACAAAAGGTATGCACAGAAACAGAATTTGAGATGTTTTAAAGCTAGGAGTCCTTTAGAAGAAGAAACTGACGTCCCGAGCATTTAATAGACTTGCCGGTATCAGTTCCCCATTCTTATAGTGTCAAACTTGGAAAAACTGACCACCAGCCCCCAGTGTATCCCCCACCCCATAACAGAAAAAAAGAATTACAAAGAAAGCCAGCGGCCCATGTTGTGATATGCTTGAAGGTCTAACAAAAGGTTGAGATAAGTCGATGGAGCCTAAGAAACATGAACTTCAATGATTTTAAGCCATAAATGTTTCCCATTATGTTTAAACAGTTCATGACAGTTTGAAATACAGATTTTTCTTCTTTTTTTTTTTGCCATTAACACAGTCATATTTTACAGTCTTGCAGTATGAGGTTTTTGATATTTTTATCAAAAGATTTTAGGACTAAATTGTCAGGAATCAGGAAATTTTATAAAAAGGATGTACAATTCAGCTCAAGTGCTGCCATAAATTCCCAACCCTAGGCCTATGAAAAGGGTTATGGTCACAGATTATATAGCTCTATTTTTTACTACAAAAATTTATATGCTGTCCAGATCTTTATTCTATTGAAACTGAACTGGAAAAAGCCTTAAATAAAATGATTCCTTCAAAACCTGTAGCCTGGAATAGATGTGACTGATGAAGAGATTCCAAATCCCCTCTAAGGGGATGCCTGCAGAGAGGATGAGGAAAGGCAAAGACCCTCCCTGAATGAGGGGTGGATCTGTTTGTGTGTCCAATCTGGAGTAAGACTGCCGGGTCAAAGGCAAATTCTACCAGTTAATGTGATCTTAGCCAAGTGACTCAGCTGCCTTGTGCCTCAGTTTCCACATGTGCAAAATGAGAATAATCACAGCAGCCAACTCACAGGGTTGTTGGGACAATCAAATGATTTACTGCAAGTTAAGCATTTAGAATAAAGCTTGTGAGGCTGGGTATGGAGGCTACACCTGTAATCCCCAGACTTTGGGAGCCCGAGGTGGGAAGATTACCTAAGCCCAGGAGTTTTAGAGCAGCCTAGGCAACATAGTAAGATTTTTTTTTAATTAGCTGGGTGTGGTGGCATGCACCTGTAGTCCCAATTACTCAGATGGCTGAAGTGGAAAGATCGCCTGAGCCCAGGAATAGAGGCTGCAGTGAGCTGTGATCATGCCACTGCATTCCAGCCTGGGGGACAGAGGGAGACTCCGACTCAAAAAACAAACAAATAAACAAAAAAGACAGAGCAGGGCTTGGCCCACAGTAAGCCCTAACTGTGCATTAGCATCCCATCATTCTTCATGTCCCCTTACTCACCCTAACAGCCCCCATCTGGCAGAATGTGGCATCACTGCTATCTCTCAATTATTTCTAGTGAGGAGAAGAAGTACACCTCTCACGATAATACTTACTTGGCTGTGTCAAATGTTCTTGAAGTCAGACACCTTTTATGTTTTCCTGCCAGGTTCTCCAGGGCAAAATCTAGATACCATAATGACAACATTAATAAACAACGAGTGCTCCTGTGGGCAGGCATCATGTTTTTGTAGCATTCACTTGTTTAATCCTCCAGACAACTCTATGGTCCAAGTTCCCTTAATGCCTGCAGTATATAAGTGAGGAAACTGAGGCACAGAGAAGTTAGGTGACTTGCCCGAGTCTACCACAGGCCGAGCACCCCTAAAGCAAAAACCCCAAACCCAAAATGCTTTAAAACCCGAGATTTTTGAGCAACAACGTGATACCACAAATGGAAAGTTCCATAGTAAGTACTTAACACACACTTTGTTTTGTGCCTAAAATTATTTAAAATATTGTGTAATTTCAGGCTATGTGTATGAAGTGTGTATGAAACATAAGTGAATTTTGTGTTTAGATGGGTCGATATCTCATGACATATAAGCAATATTCCATATTCAAAAATCTGGAAAAAACCCAAATCCAAAACATTTCTGGTTCCAAGCATCTGGGATAAGGGATACTTGACCCATAGGTAGAACCACTCACTTTATTTCAATGCATCTTTTCAAATGTATTGTTCTATGTAATCGGGCAGTAGAGACCTGTAGTCATGAAGGGTCTGGTATACTCAGCCGCCGGAGGAAAGAGGGGGCCAGGACACTCCCTGACCTTGACTGCAGATGTGCCATCCTGACCTTGACCACAGACTCACTGTCCTGATCTCAATCACAGACACGCTGTCCTGGCCTTGACTGCAGACATGCCGTCCTGACCTCGACCTCAAATGTGTAGTCCTGACCTTGACCACAGACTCATAGTCCTGACCTCAATGGCAGATGTGTCATCCTGACCTACTCTCAGTGGCTCATGCTCTCCTGCTAGCTTCTACAGACACGCTCTGCCTAGAACACATGGTCCCTCTCTGCTTGGCCCAGGTGAGGCCCAGAAAGGGAGGACCAGCCTTCAGGTCTTCTGGAGGCACTGCTCCCTCTGACGTGGCCCTGAAGACCCCTCCCAAGGCTGCATGAAGCATCTGCCTGTCCACAGTGCCCTTCGTCATCTTTAGGACTAACTGGAATTTGATATAGTTTTGATGGTTGTCCCCTCCAAATCCCATGTTGGAAAGTGATCCTCAATGTTGGGGGAGGCCTGGTGGTAGGTATTTGGGTCATGGGGGCAGATCACTTATCATGGCTTGGTGACATTCTTTCAGTAATGAGTGAGCTTTTTGTTTTTGGGTTTGGGGTCTCACTCTGTCACCCAGGCTAGAGTGCAATGGCACAATCATGGCTCATCTGGGCTCAGGTGATCCTCCCAGTTCAGCCCTCCAAGAAGCTGGGACTACAGGTGCATGCCACCATGCCCAGCTAATTTTTTTATTTTTGTAGAGATATAGACTCACTATGTTGCCCAGGCTGGTCTCAAACTCTTGGGCTCAAGTGTTCCTCCCACCTCAGCCTCCCAATGTGCTAGGATTCGGGGCGTGAGTGGTGGCACATGGCCATAAGTGAGTTCTCTATTAGTTTATGGGAGAGTTGGTTGTTTAGAAGAGCCTGGCACCTCCCTTCTCTCCCTTGCTTCTGCTCTCGCCATGTGACATGCCAGCTCCCTCTTGGCCTTCCACTATGACTGCAGCTTCCTGAGGCCTCAGCAGGAGCTCAGCAGATGGGGTGCCATGCAGAAGCATGAGCTGAAATGAACATTTTTCCTTTGAAAATTACCCAGTCCAGGTATTTCTTTACACAATGCAAATGAGCTAATATACCACCTCTCTTCCCAGCTAGACTATAAACTCCCAGTGTGCAGCACAGAGCCTGTCTTGTTGACTGTAATATGCTCCCAGGGTCTGCCATGCAGAGGATGCTAGCAAATAGTGTTTTCCAAGACAAAGAGAGGCAGAGAGAAGCCTGAGAAGAGATGAGCATGGGGAAAAGGTACCTTTCACAGTGACAGGGACATAGGCGCGCATGTTGGCCGCACTGAATGTGAGGTGAGGGCCACCACGCACACCGGGGTCAAGGACAACGTCTAGAGAGCATCTGAATTTCCATCACTGACTCATCATCTTGTCTGGTCACCAAAAGATAAGTGTCAGAGCACCTGTGTCACCAAGGGTGCTACAAGCCTGCTTGGAAGACCTGAGAGGTGGCTCGTTTTTATCTTGTGGAGAGAATATAAAGAAGGCAGGACACATGGATTCAGAAAAGTTAATCCACTTCTACCTCTTTAAAACTGACAGGAGCCTCCTGATGGGAAGACAGGGAAACACAAGGAGCCAAATAAAGAGAGCTGGAGGCCTGCAGGTGGAGAGCATTACTAGCATGTGGCGAGGCCCAGTGGTCAAGGCTGTTTTGTTTTCATTGTTAACAAGGTGCCCCCAGTATAAGTGGCAGGGGTTGACTTGAGGGGGAAGAGACAAATGGGCCTGAGGCTACTCGTTCCATGGGAGCTGAAGGCAAACAACTTTCAGCCATATCCCCGGGCAAGTAAACAGAAACGGAGTCTGAGGAATCCAAACATAGAAATCGGGGGAAAAATAACTTCACAAAGCAAAACAGACAAGGCGAACTGAAAAAAAGTGAAATCAAATAAATGGGCACTGTCGCACCCTGGAGGGGTGGATTTCAGCAAAGAATGCTCTGCTACCAATCAGGAACACTTCCACTCCAGAGAGGCTGAAGGGCACCAAAGCCACCGCCAAATGACAAGGGACCTGGGGTGGAGGGAAGCAGGTGAGATATTATTTTAGACTGTAGACAGACACCAGGACCTTCCCAGAGGCTCGTAAAGGCAGCCCACTCCCCACCACGCTCCCCACACAGCTCCTAGAAGAAACAAATCCCAGTCAAAGGTGAGAGACCTGCACGTCAGGACCACCTGGCAGCCCCTCCTCTCAACTGCAGAGAAAAGACCTCTTGGCTACTATCACCCTAGTATCCAAAGTCTTCTGATGAAACAAGACCATGTAGCCCAACTAAAACAAAGAACTGGCAGTCATTGTGTGAACTTGGATCTGGGAACAGAATTCTCTGGCTTTGATCAATGTCGATCAACTGAGCCTCACTCTCCAGATCACAGCACAGCTCTCATTTAGTTGTAGCCTGCAGTAGTCATGACAATGGTAACCACCACAACCTCCACCAACACCATCATCACCATCACAACACTACCATCACCACCACCATCATCACCACCAACACCACATCATCACCACCACCACCACAATCACCACCACCAATACCACAACCATCCCACCATCACCACCACCATCACTAACGATACCATCACCAACAACACTATCATCACCAACATCACCATCAACAATACCAACACCTCTAACACTGTTACCATCATCACCACCACCACCATCAACGCCACTACTATTACCACCAACACCAATACCATATCACCACCACCAATACCACAGCCATCATCACCAATACTACTACCAACACCAACACCAAAACCGCCAAGACTACTACCACCACTAACACCAACACAGTCACACCATCACCACCACCATCAAAAATACCCACCACCACGACCAACACTACCAACGCCAACAACAACAACAACACTACAACTACCATCACCCCACCACCATCAGCAACATCCACCACAACTACCACCACCATGATCCTCATGGACAGAGCATGTATCCTGTGCCAGACACAGAGCTGAGCCCTTGATATGAGTTACCACCATTAAGCTTATTAACAAACCATTATTATGTTAATTGTATAGCTGCTTCCTCTACAGAAGGGAAAACTAAGGCAAGCTGAGACCCTTTTCAAAGGACTCATGACCAATAAGCAACTTAGCAGGGATTTAGACCCAGACAGATGTTCTAGAGCACATGCTCTTCACCAAGAGAATGGCCGGCGGGCCAACAATACCAAGTGCTGCATGATCAGCAAACATTTGCTGTGGTTGGTATGTATGTAGTATAAACTATGTGGGACAAAACTAGGGTAAAACAGTTTCATTCAAAGTTAATAATAATAAGGCCAGGCACTGTGATGCACTCCTCTAATCCCAGAACTTTGGGAGGCCAATGCAGGAGGACTGAGGCCAGGAGTTCGAGACCAGACTAGGCAACATAGTGAGACTCCATCACTACAAAAGTAAAAATAAAAATAAAAATAAATTAGCCAGGCATAGTGGCATGCCTGTAGTATCAGCTACTCAGGAGGCTGAGGCAGGAAGATTGCTTGAGCCCAGGAGGTCAAGGCTGCACTGAGCTATGATCTGTACCACTGTACTCCAGTCTGGATGACAGAGTAAGGCCCTGCCTCTAAAAAAAAAAAAATACATTAAATAAAAATAAATTTTAAAATAACAGAATTCCTTTTACTTCTAAAAAGATCCTGAACTTTATCAACCTTTAATGTCTACCGTGTCTATCCAGCAAATATTTAGGTTGTTCAAGCCATTAAGGAGACAAACAAAACAAAAGAAGAGTCAATTATACATAACTCAGGGGTTTTTTGTTTGTTTGTTTTTAGCTGGCATTACCCAAAATGCAAACTTACTTACAGCCAAACACTGGGGGACTCAGGATCTGAGGTTCCTTTAGGTTTCCCTGGTTTAACATTGTTTTCCCTCACATTCTGATACTGCTCTCTTTATAGAAATTTCTGTACATTAATATGTGCTTTTCTTTTCAACATGACCTATTTTTCCAATGGGACTGAGGGCAGAAATTACAAATGCATATTTAAAGCCACGAGAATATTCAAATTCTCCCTATTTTTGTCACACATTTTTAGGACTTTCTGTGTGCAACGAAAGATAAAAACTTGTGTGCATGATTAATTGTGATGATGAAAGAATGCGAGGCAGTTGCTTAAGAAACGAGGACAACAAAGGAATAAACTACTGCAGGCACCACTAGGCCTGGAATGACACTGCTCTGTGTATTCGGTTTCCACGGCAACGCGCAATGGGAAGATGAATGTTTCATAGTCGCTCCGTGCTGCGGTACGCATCTATAAATCAAACTTGCATAAGGAACAGAGGATTTCTGCTGTGGGCTGTGCTCAGGGCCGGTTGACTTTCCTGTTGCTGTATAATTATGGCAAAGAAGCACAAAACAATGAGGTCATTTTCAGTGGGGAACAAACTCAGAAATTACTAACACACCTGCGATACAGGACACCAGTCATCTCTCAAGAGATGAGCTACAGGCAAGGCGGGGTGAATGAAGGCCCTGCCTGCTTCTGGGGGTGCTCGCTAGCTGGGGCTGAGACTCCCGAGATGGGCCTGGGGTGTCCCGCCTCCTCTCAGCTCAGCTCAAGATTAGGCAGAAATGATACTCCACATTTAGTATGAAAGTTTACTGAGATACAGCAAGTATATACTTAATTTTATTTACTGAAAATGGCTCACTGTATAGTAGTTAGAATAAAAAAAATAATGCCTTGGGGCAAGGTGCAGTGGCTCACACCATAATCTTAGCACTTTGGGAGACCAAGGCAGGAGGATTGCTTGAGCCCAGGAGTTCGAGACAAGCCTGGGCAACATAGAAAGATCTCGTCTCTACAAAAAAAATCAAAAAAATTAGCCAGGTGTGGTGGTGTGTGCCTGCAGTTCTGAGGTAGAAGGACTGCCAGAGTCAGGAGGTTGAGGCTGCGGTCAGCCATGATTGTGTTACTGCTTCCAGACTTGGTGACAGAGTAAGATCCAGCCTCAAAAATCATGATGATGATGATGATGATGTCACTGCTGCCGCCTTAGCAAGAAATTGGAAGTTGGGAAACCTGAGTTCTGATCCAGGTTGGTGTAGCCTTGCGTAGCCATATATGAATTTTCTGCCACCATTTTCTCAGCCAAAATATAAGAGAGAGGATGTGTGTGATTCCTACAGTCTCTGCCACCATCCAAATCCATGACTCTGTAGTCTCTAGAGGTCTGAATCTATCAGATTTAATCAAAGATCTTAGTTTTGCATTCTTGAAAAAGATATACATCTTACACCATTGCATTTGAAAATTCTCTACTGACTAAAGTCCCTGATTAATAGTGTTTTATGATTTTACCATTACAGTGAAGACTTCTGACTTGTTTCAGCCTTCCAAACACAGAAGATGCTATAGAAAGTTTAATTATCGGGGTGTTTAAAAGTTAAAAAAAAAAAAAAAGACAGACAATCCTGTAACTTATTTTTGTAATATTGTAAAGAATATTTAAATGTAAGTATGTAAGTAATCCTTCTACTGTGACATAAACAAAGGCTGCATTCAATCCTGCCAAGGAGAAAGCACCTGCTTCCTGGAGTCCACAGCTCTCAGGGGCATGCTCAGGCTCTCTGGGAGTCCATCTCTGTACGCCTGAGATCCAGCAAGAGAATGTTCAATAAAAGCTTGTGAGATACATACATGGATAAATACACCAACTCTTGGTGACATGGTGGCCTTTCAGCAACCTTGCATTCCCTTCTCCAGCCATAAATGTTTAGGCAGATTCAGACCAACATGTGAATATCCCAAGGAAGACAAGAAAGAACTGATGACTAGACAGAACCGTCTCTTCTGTGAGTCTTTACAAAATTCCTGGGAACTTTCCAACCAGAATCATCTTATGAGTAGAGCGTAAGGCTTCATCACACATGAGGACACCTGTGCCCAAGGCCCTGCTAAGTCCCTGGGATATGGTTTAGGCTCAAGAAGAAATGAGTCGCTGTTTCCAGTCAGGAAGTACAGGGTATCAAGCTCCTAATCGGACACCTGTTCCCCAGGTGATAGAGAGGATGGCATCATCTCCATCTTACCAACTAGGAAGAGTGAGCTGCAGATACTCTATATAACGAGAGGCAGTTATGAAACACGTAGGAAAATTCAAAACCTGGTCTCTGTCTCCAGACAGTGCTCTTTTGACTGTATCTCAGAACATTCAAGCAAAATTATGGCTCCATTTGGCCTTCTTCAGAGCTAAGAAACAAAGGGTTAAAAGAACAGATCTAGCCCCTACAAAGCAACCTTCTTACTGTCATGGGAATATATTAATAGTAAAAAGTCATAGTACTAATCACACATGTCAATATTTTTAAAGCCTAAATTTGACCATAAATATAACCAGGAGTGTCACTCGACTTCTCCCGAACACATAATTCCTGCTCCCCCATTCCCAGATGAGCAAGCTGAAGGCTGTTTCCAGGATGGAGTTGGATCTTACACAGCCTTGCAATTTCCAATGTGAATATTAACACAGGCCAATGACACTGTTACAGGAGTGCAATAGAAACATTCCGCCGGCCATCGGAGAGACTGGGTTTTCTTCCCAACCTTGGAAAACGCAGTAATTTGGGCACATATTTTTAGCACGAATATTTCAAAAACGAATAAAGTAGCATTTATTAAGAAAGGCTCCAGGTCAACCTCCTCTGCTTCCAATTAGCTCCTTACCAGAGTTTTCAGCACCACCAACTGGTTAAGGAGCCCTACTACAAATGTGCTGGCTCTCCATCGGGTCCATTAAGAGAGGATCATACATTTATTTTGTAGTTAATTTATGGTGAGGTAATTTATTTCAGTCACTAAATAAAATTAGAAATGCCTTTCTTTGTTGGTCAAATAAATGATAATCCACTCTGGCTTTTTCACATAAGAAGAAAGTGGGTTTTGGTTAGTAAAAGTCATTAGAGAAAACTAAATTGACCCACAATAGCTAATCTGATTTATTCTACCATAAACTCACACTCACAAAGCAAAGACTGAGAACCACAACGCAAAGTAGAAACTAAAAGAGGAAACTAAATGGCAGCAAATACTATGCTAGCCTACAGTGTTTGTATCAGACATTAATTTAATAGAAAATAAAAATGATTGAGGAGGTAATTTCATGTTTTAAAAAATGGAACTTTTTCCACCAAGATTCCTGTCCCAAGATGGATACTGACATGTGAATAAATACTGCTTTTTTGGAAGTCCATGCTATTGGATTGAGCTACACTTAGCAATGGATACAGTCTGCAGAGAGCACATGGGGGCCCTCGGGGTACAAATCTGATCTCTGCACAGGAATCAATCAGTGAAAATAAGCAACCTGGAAGAACAAAGTCTAATTTTTCCCCTAAAACAGCCAATTTGCTGTTGTCAGTGAAAAGTACATCCAGCCACTATTGTTATGATAAATTTTCAACCTGTAGGACGCATGACACTAACACAATGACAAATCTGCTTGCTACAGAAAGTTTTCGACTAGACAGCAAACAGAGAGAAAGAAAAAGAAAGTTCCATCCAAATAATCGGATCTGACTCTGATGGCAGGGCTCTGCTAAAAGCTTCCTGATAGAGTTGAAAACCACTGTGACAACTTTGTGATAACGGCAGTCTAACTCTCTAGACAACCATGTATTCCGGTTCATATTTTGTGATGCCTCCAAGTCCAAATCCTCATCTGAGAGGCTGGTGAAGAAGACAACATGTAACAGGCCTGGAAAAAATTAAGGGCCAGCAGCTGCTCTGCCCAGTTTAACACATAATTCAAACATGTAAACTTTGATCAGGTTCATTCTGTTCCTTTGCACACTCATTTTTTTACATATTCACTGAACACTCTCCTGCAAACACAGTTCAATTCCTGCAAGAAGAGAACAGGCCTCCCCTCCCACTCCTCTGCATGGACAAGAGCCTCAGTAGGTCATGTCCAAGACACAGAAGGTTTCTGTTGGAAGCCCTGAACAGATTGTGAGGAATCGCAACAAAAAGAGTTAAGAAAAGTGTTTTGTAACTTGCATTTATTTTTGGCTCTAAATATGACTTTAGATATGGTTCTTGGATGATACTTAATGCTAAGCTTTTTTAGACATTTTTTTCTCATGGATATTTCTTTTTTTTTTTTTTTTTTTTTGAGTAGGAGTCTCACTGTCGCCCAGGATAGAGTGCAGTAGCATGCTCACGGCCACTGCAGCCTCGACCTGCTGGGCTCAGGCAATCCTTCCGTCTCAACCTTCCAAGTAGCTAGAACCACAGACATGTGCCACCACGCCCGGCTAAGTTTTTGATTTATTGTAGAGATGAGGTCTTGCCAAGTTGCCCAGGCTGGTCTTGAACCCCTGGGTTCAGGCAATTCTCTCGCCTCTGCCTCCCAAAGTGCTGGGATTACAGGCGAGAGCCACTGCGCCTGGCACAATCATGGATATTTCTAATACCAAAAGCTTGGGCATTTTTTGAGGTGTGATTGACAAATTTAAAACTGTATACATTTAAGGTGTACCACATAGTGCTTTGATGTAAGTATACCTTGTGTAATGATGTCCATAATCAAAGTAATTAATGTATCTATCATCTGACCTTGTTCATGTGTGTGTTGAGAACAAATAACACTCTTGGCAAAGCTCGAGACTATAACACATGAACCATGGCTGCCACACTGTCCACTGGTCTCTAAAGTTTATTCATTTCAAACTGAAAGTCTATACCCTTTGACCGACCTCTTCCCACTTCCCTACTCTCCAGCCTACCAGCAACCACCATTCTACTGTTTCTCTAAGTTTGACTATTTAATTTTATTTATTATTACATATTGAGTCAGGGTCTCACTTTGTTGCCTCAGCTGGAGCGCAGTGACACAATCATAGCTCACTAGGCTCAGGTTATCCTCCTGCCTCAGCCTCCCAAGCAGCTGGGACTATAGGTGTATGCCACCATACTCAGCTAATTTTTTTTTTTAATTGTAGGGATGAGATCTCGCCAAGTTGCCCAGGCTGGTCTCGAACTCCTGGGCTCAGGCAATCCTCTCGCCTTGGCCTCCCAAAGTGCTGGGATGACAGACTGCCTGGCCGACTCTGACTATTTTAGATCTGTTTAGATATACGAAATATCATGCAGTATTTGCCTCTCTGTATCTGCATCACTTCACTTAGCACAGTCCTCCCAGTTCTTCTATGTTGTCACCAATGGCAGAATTTCCTTCTTTTTTAAAGGTTGAATAATGTTCCATGGCACAGAGACCATCATTTCTTTATTCATCTGACAGTGGACACTGAGGTTGATTCCATAGCCTGGCTACTGTAAATAACACTGCAATAAGCATGGGAGTGTTGGCACTGTATTTTCACTGTTAGTTCAATATACTCCATTATTTTTTTTTTGAGTCAGGGTCTCACTCTATCACCCAGGCTGGAGTGCAGGGGTGTGATCACGGCTCACCACAACTTCAACCTCCCAGGCTCAGGTGATCCTTCCATCTCAGTCTCTTGAGTAGCTGGCACTACAGGCACGTGCCACCATACCCAACTACGATTCTTTTTATTTTTTGTAGAAACGAGGTCTTACCACGTTGCCCAGGTGGTCTGGAAAACCCAGCCTCAGGCAATCTTCTCGCCTCAGTACTGGCATGAGCCATACTGCCTGGCCTGAGATCAAATTTTGAAGTGTGATATTTGACCACTAACAAGTACCATCAAAATAATTATAATCAAAATTTTTAAATCATTTGTCAATTTCCTATGAATTTTCTTGTTTAAAAAGTAAAATAAAAAATAACAGAATTAAGTTTAGTTTGCCTTGAATTGAGCAATAAAAGAGACTAAGCTTTATCTGTAAAATAAGTAGGAATGCCAATTGATAGGGAGATCGCTGGAAGGACTGAGTAGGAAAATACATAGCAGGTGCTTGGCGGATGGGACCCTGCTGCTGGTGGGACAACATAATACAATGAAAGCCACAGAAGGAGGAACCAAGGATGGGGTCCCCAGGCAGAGTGTAGAATACTGTGAGGACCTGGAAGAGGAAAGGGGTTCACTGGAGGGGCTGGAGCAACTTTCTGGGCTGGGCTTGAGTACATCTGAAGGGATGGACGTTAGAACAAAAGGAAGATGGCTACTGGAGATGGTTTCATACCAGAAGAAGAGGAAGGATGAGACCAGAACAAAGAGAGGAAGTAGCCAGTTCACACCTGTCATTTTAAGCACTTTGGGAGGCCGAGGTGGGAGGATTGCCTGAGCCCAAGGGTTTGAGGCCAGCCCGGGCAGCTTGGCGAGACTGGTTTTTTTTAACAATAAATCAAAAAATTAGCCAGGCATTATGGTGCACACCTGTGGTTCCAGCTACTTGGGAGGCTGAGGTGGGAGGATCACCTGTGCCCAGGTCGCGGCTGCAGTTAGCCATGAGTGTGCCACTGCACTCCAGTCTGGGACAGAGACTCCAACTCTAAAAAAAAAAAAAAAAGAGTGAGAGAGATTGGAATTCAAAAAACAGAAGAAACCCCTCTTCCTCAAAAATAAAATGGAAGGGAAACAGCAACTTTAGAGGTGAAGAGGAGGCAGAGAAGAAGGCCCAGACAGACCATGAGCCTCTGCATGAAGAAGGTAAGATGGCCTGCAGAGCACAGGGGTGGGGAGAGTTTGAAACAACCATTGCAGACAACACGTTCTTACAGAGGGAACAGAGAGCATCCCTCTCATGTGACAACTCTAATTAACTGGCTTGGGGTGCTGTACCAAGGAGAACTCAGTTCCCAGGAGAGCAGCCACTGGTATAGGAGGGGTTGATGATGGCACACATGTCAACTGCTCACCACCCTTGTGACAGGGGACTGAAGACAGCTAGTCAAGGTCCTCCTAGACAGCAATATGGGTCTTATACAACCTGTGTGGCGGGTATACCAGACCTCAGTGTGAATAGGAAGTCATCCCAGAATTACACAGGGCTAGGGTCAGGAACTGGGCACAGAGGACTGTGGTGGTCCCAACACTTCAGGCAAGTGAGCACCATAGTTTCTGCCTGAACTGTGAATGTGGTCCCACTGGGACCAATGCAGTCTAAGGGTGGTAGATGACAGAGTTCAGAGATCTCAGACATGACACTTCATGAGAGATAAAGACCAACCAACTGACCCTGGATATGTGGTGTGTATTCTGCGGGGGAGGCAGATGTATTATAGAGGGAAGCTTATGTACCATTACTTGCCGTACGTAAGCTTCAGAGCTCAGATGGCCAGGGGCAGGTCCAAGTACCCAAGCTGCCTTGACAGCTCCTGCAGTTCAAGGTCGGAACCAAGGGCCAGCCTTGTACATGGGCCTGTGTTCTAAGTGCAGGCAAGGTAGGAACAGTGGTGTCAACATGGTGCTAAGGAGATTGGCGATGGGGGGCATGAGGGGTGCTGGGAGGCAGAAGGAGAATGGGGACATCATGGGAGTCCAGTGCCCATGTCTAGCCATCAGCAACCTGTCCTGGGATGGTGATCCTATGGTCCACACTAAGATACCACCTAACTCCAGTCAGGATGGTTATCATCAATAACTCAAAAAACAACAGATGCTGGTGAGGATGGAGAGAAAAGGGAATGCTTCAGCACTATTGATGGGAGTGTAAACTAGTACAACCTCTGTGGAAGACAGTGTGGCAATTCCTAAAAGATCTAAAAATCGACCTTCCATATGACCCAGCAATCCCCCTTCAGGGAATACACCCAAAGGAGCTCAACTCATTCTACAAAAAACATACCAAAAAGCACACACATGTTTACTGCAGCACAATTTACAATCACAAATACATGAAACCAACCATGCTGCCCATTGAAAGTGGACTGGATTAAAAAACTGTGGTATATGAGCGTAACTGTAATTCCGGCTACTCGGAAGGCTGAGGCGGAAGGATCACCGGAGTCCAGTGGGTCGAGGCTGCAGTGGCCGGGAGCAGCCACTGCACTCCACACTGCCCTTCAGGCCACTGCACTCCACACTGCACTCCAGTCTGGGCAAAAGATTGAGACTCCAACTCAAAAAAAAAAAAAAAAAAACTGTGGTATATATACACGATGGAGTATTATGCAGTCATAAAGAAGGACAAAATTATGGACTTTGCAGCAACTTGGATGGATTTAGAGTCTATCAAACTCAGTGATCTATCACAGAAACAAAGAACTAAGTACCACATGTTCTCACTCATAAGTGGATCCTAAACATTTACCATAATACTATAAGAAAGAGATCAGCAGCAGTGGGTCACCGCCAGGGGAGGGGGAGGGGCACATTACATCAATAAGCTGCCTGATCTCAAATCAGGCGAAGTGAGGACCAAAGGGAGATCCAAAGTTTACCTGTACGATGACCACTTATGTACTTAACACTGAATGTATCCCACATAGAATAAAATAAAATAAACCCCAAGGTCCACGAGCAAGAGGCAGGCAGAGGTAAATGATGAGCAGGACAGAATGGGGGAAGAAGGGTCCCCAGCACCTGGCCTGCCTCTCCTGAGGCCAGTTAGGAACTGGGTGAGCCTGCATCTCTCTTATGAGCCTCCAACAGGTCCAGGGGCTGGGACAGACAGGGCCAGGGATGGAGCAATAACTGACCAGCCTCTTGCTAGGTCTGATTCAGTCTCCAGCGGCCAGTGTCTGCTGAAGAGAGAAGGAGAGCAGACCCCACAGGCAAGCTGGAATTCACAGAACACGAGGCAAAACTCACAGTCACAGCTTGGCCGGGGGGGGGGGGCCCGTCTTCTGAGTAAATCAAGGTACAGTCCTGCTGTATGGAAAGACAGTCATGAACTTAGTTGAATACCCCTACCCCAGTTCAAATTATGACACAGCTCCACTTGGCAATTTTAATTTTTTTTTTTTTTTTTTTTACTTTGACTATTTACTTGGCAAATTATTCTGGTATGGTGATGGAATCCCCCAGGCAGGACGCAGAGCACATGGGTTCCTGTTGGGGCAATGTGAATGGGAACGGCTTCCACAGTCTGATGTGAGGAAATGCTACCTCTGCTTTCTTTTGTACATTTTCTCCAGTGAAATCCCAAGGCGCATAATCCCACCCAGACCAATTCCTATGAATGAGGAAAGGCCGTGACTGCAGCTTGTGTCTCAGAAATGCTCCTGGGGCAGAGTGAACAGGTCTCGCTTCCTTGTTTATGCGAGGCACAGCAGGCTAGGAAAGTGCAGCCAGATATGCAGGACATGCATGCTGACACAAGAAATGGGGACGGAATAGGACAGGGACTCCAACGACAGCCTGTGAGGGTCTGAAACAGTTCTGTCACCCACCAGCTGGGGGCTTGGGGCAAGTTCTCAGGCTTCTCTGAGCTATGTCTGCATCTGTAGAATGGAGACAGACAAGGCCAACCCCACGCATTCCCATGAGGATTCCTTCAGCACATTGCCCAGGACACAGTGAGGACTCGGGAAGTGTCTGTGGCCCCTGGTTACCAGGGGCCTACTGAATGTGGCCGGTGCTGCAGGAATTCTAAGGAAGAAGAAGGGTATTTTGTAGGCTAGAGAGGTGGGGGCAGGTGACACAGAAGAGGGTGCTGGATTAGAGA
Organism: Tarsius wallacei; assembly: GCA_963574415.1. Lineage (NCBI taxonomy): Eukaryota > Metazoa > Chordata > Mammalia > Primates > Tarsiidae > Tarsius > Tarsius wallacei. Next base: position 54,500 of record CAUYQG010131721.1, read on the forward strand.
GTGGAGAACACTGAGATACGAAATGGGACTGGGAGGGGGAGAGGGGACACACTGAACCTGGCATGAGCAAAAGCACTGGAAGAAAAATGGGGTAGCAAACAACAGGAAGACAAGAGGGTGGACAAGGGTGTTCCATCTGGGAGAAACACCACAGACATGCGAAAAAGGTACAGGGTGCCTTCCTGCAGGGCCGTGTATGCCTCTGTCTATGGGGGCCATGTATGTCTGTATATAGGGTATGTTTCTGTCTATAGGGAATGTGTATTTTTCTGCCTATGGGGGCCGTGTATGTCTTTGTCTATGGGACCATATATGTCTCTGTCTATAGGGTCCATGTACGTCTCTGTCTATAGGGGTCGTGTATGTCTCTATCTATAGGTGTCGTATATGTCTCTTTCTATAGGGACATGTATGTCTCTGTCTATAGGGGCATATGTCTCTGTCTATAGGGGCTGTGTATGTTTCTGTCCATAGGGAACAAGTGTGTCTCTGTCTATACGGGCCGTGTATGTCTCTGTCTATGCATATTTTTGTTTATAGGAGCCCTGTATGTCCAGCTAAGGAATCTAGACATTATCTGGTAGGTGATAAATAGCTACTGGCATCAGGAAGTAACCTTAAAAAGTAATAATAATTTGGCTGGGTGTGGTGGTTCACGCCTGTAATCCCAGCACTTTGGGAGGCCAAGGCGAGAGGACTGCTAGAGCCCAGGTGTTTCAGAACAGCCTGGGCAACATAACGAGTCCTCATCTCTGTGAAAAAAAAGAAAAGAACAATGATTTACTCTAATTATCTAAAATTTAACTAGAAGGACAGACCAGTGATTTTCAAACTTTAACGTGCAGATGAGTCCCCCAGGAATCAGATAAAGCATACACATCTGATTCAGTGCCTTAGGAGTGGAGCTTGAGATGGATATTGCTGAAAAGTTCCCTGATGCTGATGCTGCTGGGAACTCTTTGAATGACAAGGATGTGTCTATTCAAGACGGCCTGGGGGAACAATCATTGGGTAGGAGGCAGGAGACAAGCTGGCTAGACATGAAGGTAGCAAACTTATGGACTGGCACATCACAGGAAAAAATGGAGCAATGGAAAGCAATGGAAGTCCCGACTTCAGGCTATATATAAGGTGGACAACCAAAAGTTTGATGCCATTCTTAATTCTGAATCTATTTTTCCTGACATTTTAAAACACTGTTAACTTAAACATCTCATTAAATATGTCTTTTATTAAATATAGATTTCTCTCATTTTATAAACATAACACAATATTATCAAAAATTCCATCCAGAAGTGAGCTATCTACTATAAAAGAAAAAGACAAGAAATTAACTCCTTTTTCTGCAATGAAAATGGCACGTGTACATTCATGGCATGTGGCTATCAATAACTTCAAGGATGATGGGAAAGGTTAGCTCCGTTTGCTCACAGAAAGAAAACATGACAGCAGATTCTTATGTGACAGTTGAATTAAAAGAAAAATAGCCCTCATGCTATGACAGCAAGAGCAGTGTATCCAATCCTATATGTAGACAGAAAACTGGGTATGTTGGCCAGAGCACGTGATCTAGTGACTTCTCAAAAGCTAAACCCAGGGTTGGGCAGCCATCAAGCCAACTAATTTCCTCTTGAGTATAGTCTTTGCCACACTGACAGACCACATCTGCTGGGGTAGATTCTGAATGTCTGTGAAACACAGAAAATAAAGGGACGTCCATGCCACTCTGTGATGGCTGCCCCACCAGTGGGGTCTGGGCCTAGAAAAGCCTGCTTGATCACACAGCACAGCACCCTCACTCTGAGAGGAGGCGCGTATGGTCCAGAGAGGCTTGCTGACTTGTGGAAATGGGGGTCAGAGTAGAACTAGGCCAAGAAGTCTCCCAATGCCCATTGTGGGACTTAGTTGGACTCTATGACCTTAGCATGATACCAGTGTGGCATTCAGAGAGCAAAACAAAACAGACCTAGTAAAAACCTGCTCTTTCCACAAGTCATTCATTACATAAGTTTTAGTCATCGATTCAAGACTACCAAAGGGCTCCGAGAGTGGGGTTGCATTGACGGGCACTCCACTGCACCTGCTCACATTCTGCTCATGTTCCCACACTAGAAATCACATATGAATACAAACAACTATGTAGGCGTATAAAGAAGAAAGACATGTATAACAGATTAGGAGTTAAAGCAGAAAGTTGAGACTATCCTTCCTGGGGGATGGAAGGTGGATGGGTAGGGTATAGGGTGGGGCCAGCTTTCAAGAAAAGAAATGTATCTTAATAGCTGGGCCTTGAAGGATGAGTAGAATTCACATCTGGATGGGTCTGACATAAGAGAGGGCTATAGAATCCAGGCATCCTACAGTGAAAGAGATCGAACATTTCTTCCAATCAAACAACGTGTCCTTCATAACGTGAAATTCCCAAGTCAGCTTCATTGAAGACACTAAAAGCACATATCCTAGTAGGAAAGCTACGCAATGGAGCCATGACTCTTCCTGATGTGTGTCCTAGTCCGGGTTCTGAGCCTCAATTCCCGTGTCACCATTTCCAAAATTCATACAGGAAAAAGTACTATTCTCACATGAAAGGAAATAATTTTTGTCCACAGGACAAAATCAACTAAGAACTTTCTGAAAATGGGCATTTTCCTAAAATGACTAGCATATAATTTTTTTGTATAGCTGAATTTTTACAGCTATAGAAAAAAACTGAATTTTTACAGTGTGATGCAAATATTCAATGTGAAAGTTCCTCAGAAAAGAAATTCTGAGGTCAGCTTGAGAAGTTCACGTGCATTCACACTCCCCACTCTGTCAGCCGTGCAAGAAGACACTCAGAAAAGGGAACCTCTGACATGTTTTTGCTTTGAAACACTCAAAAAAATGAGACTGAAAACTAAGGCATTCCCATGGCAGAGAAGACACAAAAATTCATGAAACAGAAACTGGAAACTCAAGAAGTCTATTTTTTTACCATGGCACTCACATAGATGGTTTAGCTGGTGGCTGCTATCTACGTAAGGCTACACAGAATGAGATATGATTTCTAGTTTTTTAAAATGTTTTTCTATACATGGAAACACATAGATACAGATCAATAATCATATTCACCAAAACGCACTCACTATAATCACTGAGCTTACTGAGGTCCCATGACTCCACTCATACAAGATCATTCTAACGCACAAAATCATAACTGGGAAACTTTCTCCTGTTAAGAAGGGCCAAGAAAATGCCACCTGATCAGTCAGCCGCTGGCAAAAAGGAATTACACGAAACTAAAGCAAGAAACATTTCAAAAAAGATGCAAATGACATGAAAAATAAATGCTATCTGAAATCTCTCTCCTTCAGTCCCCTGGCTCTGTAAGGCTCTTCCCATCAATGTCACAGAAGAGCCTGTTAGTCTGTTTTACCCAAGTTCATGACAATCCTTTCCTCTATTACAGTTGTCATTTGAGGCATACATAACTTTTTGCTAAGAGAATATCCATCATTTCCTTTTAAAATCGTATACATAATTTTTTGCCAAGAATGTCCATCACTCCCTTTTAAAATTGTATTCATAAGCCGCTAACCTTCCCCAAAGAACACCCTGACATTGAAAGTATATTCTTCAACAAGTAATGACACTCTTATTTGCAGCCAATTTTTTTTTTTTTTTTAATTGGTGGTCTCACTCTGTTGCCCAGGCTGGAGTGCAGTGGCACAATCACAGCTCACAGCAGCCAGGACCTACTAGGCTCAGACAATCCTTCCCTCTCAGCCTCCTGAGTAGCTAGGACTACAGGTGTGTGCCACCACACCTGGCTAACTTTTTTATTTATTGTAGAGATGAGGTCTCACTATATTGCCTAGGCTGGTCTCAAGCTCCTGGGTTCAAGGGATCCTCCCACCTCGGCCTCCCAAAGTACAGTGCAGGATGACAGGTGTGAGTCACTGTGCCTCGCTTTCAAACAATTTTTAATACCCAATAAAGGAGAGTTAGGTGTTCTATGTACTTTGACCTTCCCCCACGTAATACGCAGAAAAGGATTCTTAGACCAGAAATGTCAGGATATAACTTTTTTTTTTTTTTTTTGAGCTGGAGTCTCACTTTGTCGCCCAGGCTGGAGTGCAGTGGCCGCTCCCGGCCACCGCAGCCTCCACCTGCTGGGCTCCGGCGATCCTTCCGCCTCAGCCTTCCAAGTAGCTGGAACTACAGGCGCGTGCTACCACGCCTGGCTAATTTTTTGATTTATTGTAGAGATGAGATCTCGCTTGCCCAGGCGGGTCTCGAACCCGCAGGCTCAGGCAATCCACTCACCTCAGCCTCCCAAGGCGCAGGATTACAGGCTGAGCCACCGAGCCTGGCAGGATATAACTTTAATGTGTCCCGTTGCAACTGGAGAGTGTTTGGTGCCTCGCCATTTCAGCTTTACGTTCTAGGTGGTGATCTGCCCATGCACTCAGAATCCTAGGCATGCGCATGGGCCTTCCATGCTCACATTTCATCTCATGACTGGGAGGCAAAGCAGCTTCCAAACTTTCTGCCAACTGGCAGGCGGTGGGAATGTAAAAGAGCCTGCTCACTTTGAGAGGGGGAGGCTCCTCAGCAGGGAGAAGTAAACATGCCCATGCGGAGAAAGATAACAGTGAAATCCCACAGGGTGTCAATGCAGGCAAAGCCAGAGAGGACATTAAGCAGCTCCCTGGTAGGAGCTGTAGCTAAACCACGAACTGAGGAGGCCCCAAAATATAGCCGGAAAAACCGCCGGAGATTAAGTCGCAAAAATCACATGTAGAAAGAGAAAAATGGAAAGCGAAGCCACACATGGCCCTCAGCTCCTGACTGTACTTTAAAGTGCCCTTTCCTAGTTTACAAGGCACAAATTAAACCAGGAAGAAAACTGTAAGTGAAAATGTTACTGTCACTGGGTATTTGGAGCAAGTGACAACGGACTGCCAATTATTTATGAATTACAATGCACACGGCCACACACCAGGGACAGTGGGAATTTTAGAGAAGTCCATAAACTCCAAGAGCTTGTAGTATTTTATGGAGATCATCATAAACACTGTATTTTTGTGTATCAAGTGATTGAAAAATACATAACAATAAATATTATCTACATTTAGGGAAAGAAGATAAGATGGTTCAATGGAGGGGAAAAATGGCTCTGTTGAACAGAACCTTAAAAGAGAGTTCAAATGTGGACAGGTAAGGAACAGGGAAGGAATTACCAGCACAGAAAACAGAAAGGAGTGTACATGCACCTCATGTAATCAGAGGGGCAAGTGCCATGCCAAGGGAAACACAGGCATTTGGAACTGATGAAAGAGGAGTCTGGAGAGATCCCCCAACCATATGTTGGGAAGACTAGATGCTGGAGAACCAGGTTAAGAGTTTTAACTTTTCCCACTAGGGTCACTGAAGATTTTTGAACATTAAAAAGAAGAAAGAAGATGGCATCACAAAGTTCTCAACAAGATTTAGGAGCGTTTAAGGGAAAAGAGGTTTCCTATTTTAACCTTTAATTGCTAGAAACAGCCTATTGCATATCATTAATTCCACAGCACAAACAGCACTACTATTCAGCTCTGATTTCTCCTGAACTTCTGCCCCTTTTAGTGGACAGAACTTCTGAATAATAATGGAACATCATCTTTGAGAAAATCTCAGATATTTTAGTACACAGACCCACAAGTCATGACTACCAGCTCTAAGGGGAAAGCGAGATGAGTTTCAAACACTGAAAGGAGTCTCAAATTTTAAACTCAAATATTAAACATTTAATGATATCTTTAGAGATAACAAAAAGTATCAATTTTTTATTTTCATTTTTTAAGTGAGATACGATCTCACTTTGTTGTCCAGGTTGATCTCAAACTCCTGGCTCAAGCAATCCTCCCACCTAGGCCTCCCAAAATGCTGGGATGACAGGCATGAGCTGTCGCACTGGCCTGATTTTGATTTTTATATGAGATATCTTTTGGTTTATGAGTATAACTTGTTCCTCACAACACTTCCCTTGGCAGAAAACTTGCTTTCAATAATTTATATGGAAAAAGTTAGAATTAGCTTCCCCCAAGCAATCACCCAATTAAAAATAAAATCTCAAAAATCATTGTTTCCCCCTAAGAAAGCAAACACCTCCATAAAACAAGAGTTGAAAGCAGATCTAGAAAGCCTTAGAGAAGTTACATACTATACAATAACAAGATACAGTAAAATAACAAAAAGACATGAAACATCAGCAGACAGAGTTCAAGAAAAAGTGTAAGAGAAAAATAAAACCAAAACAGAAAAAGAAAAAAAGTCACATTGGACATAGCACAAAGGAGAACAAACTATTGCTGAAAACACAGGAAGAGACACAGTGATCCAGGCAAACAATTAACATAGAAATTAACAAAAAATGTACAGGGACTTCCAACATAAGCACCATCAGTGTTCTCAAAGAAAAAGAACATGACTCAAAAATTCTATGCTTTCAATCACTTTATATCTTCACTATAACATTTGAACACTTTCATGTCTTTCAACAACAGGAAAAGACTTCTTATGATCCACACTGGAGGGTAAACTTCAGCCAAGGAGAAACTGTGGCAAAAAGCCTGGAGGTGAACTACATTCACATAACTATAGAACTACAACTAAAACAAAAGAGGAGATTATGATTGTGGAACAGAATATGAACATTACGAACCCTGACAACATATTTTTTAAAAAAACAACATTGCTTTCACTAATGATAACATCACTAAAGTAAACATCACCAGAATACTTAGGCAACAATGCACAAACCTTGTAGAAGTATCTCATTTAGTTCTTGTAACACTCTCAGAATTAATGGATGATACACCAGTGTATCACTAGGGGATCGAAACCAGCCTAGAAAACATAGAGAGACCCTGTCTCTACAAAAAAAAAATTTTAAACTAGCTGGGCGTGGTGGTGAACACCTGTAGTCACAGCTACTTAGAAGGCTGAGGCGGAAGGATCATCTGAACCCAGGAGGTCAAGGCTGCGGTGAGCTGTAATCATGACGCTGCAGCACTCCAGCCTGAGTGACAGATTGAGACCTCGACTCAAAAAAAAAAATAAAAAGTCATAAAGTGAAATAAGTCTCTGATGTCCATGTCTAAGTCTCCATCTTTGGATTGTGTGTTTTTGTTGTTTGTTTAGCTGGTTTTATGTTGTGATTTGGTTTGTAATTTAAAATGTAATTGGGCAAGTACTTCTGAAAGACACTACTCTTGATCTTAGGAAATTTCCTTAGGAAGAATCTGGCAGTCGCTTAACCAAAGGGTATAAAAACTTTCAGTGATTCAAACCATGATGACACTGGTCTAATTAGAATATTCCCTCTCTAGCTATCTTCTTGTAGGGGTTTTTAGAAATCAGCTTTCTTCTGGTCACTGTAGACCTGGGTCATGAACTCCGTACCTGCTGGTCAATCAAGTCAAAAGCTACTCAAGCTTCTAAAAAAGCAGATGTCTAATCTTAGAAACACTACACAATTTGGCACCAATAATAGCCTCAGCAGTTCATTTTTTTCAATTCTTAAAGTTGTTTGCACCAACTGAAACAGGGATCTATGTGAAGCGTGACATCTCTGTCTCTTTTGCTTACTTCAATTCACACAAAAAGGAAATACTTTTCTTTCCTTTTTGGGTTCACAACTACATCTGACACTTTTTATTCATCATTTATTCTGGTTTAGAGCTTGTGGTGTTATAAAAATACAACTGAGAGTTTAAACCAGCATGTTCAGCCAACCAACACCTTGGTGAGTTGTCCAATGCAGTGGTCTCCAAACTGTATTGATCACACAACCTTAAAAAGTCCAAGATTCATGGGCATGTACTCCAAAATACAAATAGATTTACTTATAGATGATATGCATATGTGCTACTATATTAATATATTAAGTACATTATAAAACATAACAGAAATTTCCAAAGAATTTGATAAAGATAATGGCAAATAAATTTTTGCTGTCACTAGAAATCATTAAGAATATTTTTTAAAAGCCTGGGTATGGTGGCTCATGCCTATAATTCTAGCACTTTGGAAGGCCAAGGCAGGAGGATTACTTGAGCCCAGGGGTTCGAGACCAGCCTAGGAAACATAGCAAGCCATTGCTTCTACCAAAAAAATTCTTTAAATAGGCCGGGCATGGTGGTGTACATCTGTAGTCCCAGCTACTTGGGAGGGTGAGGCGGAACC
>CAUYQG010131727.1:0-25576 GCA_963574415.1 Tarsius wallacei
ATACCCGCTGACATTTCCTTTCACTCCCCCTAACATACTCACCCTCGCCTTTTGATTTGAGCGTATCCATTACAGGCCTTCCAAAGAGCCCACACTAGCATCGTCCTCCCTTAGAACGAAGACGAGGAGTAGTCGACGTAATGCCAAATGCATCTCTTAATCCCGTTCTAATTCTGAATGTGTAGTGTGGGTTTAATATAATGTCAATTAATATAGAGCCTCCATAATGAGAGGGTTAAAAAAAAAAAGGAACAAAACTCCAGACACAAAACCTCCAAACTGTTCACCACAAGCCCTCTGCGTCCGGGCTGAGCGTGGCTCTGTGGTCTGTACTCACAGTTGACCTCAGACAGCACATGTTGCCACGATGGGTCAGTGGAAAGTACACACTGTTCTTGAGTACCAAAATAAAACAATAAACTTTTAATGATAATTGCAAGGGTGTCTTTTTTGGTGTTCTGGTCTGTAGCATATAGGCCCACAGAAAGTGATCACAATGACTCAAGAGCTGATGTGAGCACAAGTCTTATAGACACAAGGCAGCAGTGCCAGGCAGTGCCTGCCAGGAGGGTGTTACCATCAGAGGGTTTGTGCTTTCATGAAAGAAAGCAGAATAGATCAGGCACAGTGGCTCACGCCTGCAATCCCAGCATTTTGGGAGGCCGAGACAGAAGGATCACTTGAGCCCAGGAGTTCAAGACCAGTCTGGGCAAAACATAGCAAGACACTGTCTCTCCAAAAAATTAAAAATTAGTGGGGTGTGGTGGTGCACACCTGTAGCCTCAGCTACATGTAAGGCTGAGGTGAGAGAATTCCTTGAGCCCAGGAGTTCAAGGCTGTGGTGAGCCCTGATTGTGCCATTACATTCAACCTGGGTGACAGAGTAAGACCCTGACTCAAAAAAAAAAAAAGAAAAAAAAAGTGGAACAGAAGTCACTGTTAGGATACTGATTCTCTAACTCACCAGGACAAAAATGTCCATTTTATCTGAAGACAAGCTTCCAAAGTCTATTTATGTTTTGTTGTTTTGCTAATGAACACTCTGTTAAAGTGAACTGAGAAATCTTGGGACAATGACTGCTTGTCACATTCCTCTGGCAGAAACATGGACAACAAGAAGTGATGTTTTGCTTGGCGTTGCATTTGGTTACAACAATCATTTTTCGAAAAGACTGGCTGAAATCATCTTCTGTTTTGTTTTGCTTGGAACAGAACCACGAGTTCCTTCCTGCATCTCAGTAGCAGCCAGGAGAAACCCTCTGGGAGTGGAGACCTTAGGAAAGGAAGCCTCTCCTCTGTAATAAGGGGAGTATTGCATGAGCCTGTTTCTTGTGGCTAACAGAGCTCCAGGCTCCAGTGTAAGGACTCAAGTGCAGGAACCCTGGGCATGCCACCTGATCACATTCAGGACAATGACCGGACAACCTGCTGAGGCTAGAGGCAGGGTCACCTGAGCTCTTTGACAGGGGTGATAGACTTAAAGCCCAGCCACCTCTCCATGCATCCCTCCTCTGCCCTAACCCCTTCCCACTGAGGAACTGGAAAAACCATGAAAAGATAAGGACATTTATTTATTTATTTTTAAGACAGGGTCTCATTCTGTCACCCAGGCTGGAGGGCAGTGGCATGATCACAGTTCACTGCAGCCTTGACCTCCTGCCTCACCTCTCGAGTAGCTGGGACTACAGGTGTCACCATACCCAGTTAATTTTTTTATTTTTTGTAGAGATGAGGTCTTGCTATGTTGCCCAGGCTGGTCTTGAACTCAGGGCTCAAGTCATCCTCCCACCTCGGCCTCCCAAAATTCTGGGATTACAGGCATGAACCATCGTGTCCAGTCAAAAATAATTACATTGTGAAAATTGTATTCTTTTAATTGGCAAGTCTATTTTATTGTTGCATATGTAGAAACTGCATTAAATGGCAAACCAAGGGCATATCATAATCTAGCATCTATCATGATAATACATATTCAGGAAAGTATTTTTAAATAACACAAGGCAAACTAGGAACTGTGCCAGGAGGCTTGTGTTCTCACTGAACGATAATCTAAAACAGCCTCACCATTCCCCCTGAAGCTGACTGGAAATTAATTTACCAGGCTGAGATCTGAGAGCAGGGGTGCCGGAATCCTGGCCTCATGGCCACGAATGCCGTTACATCACCCCATGTGGGCTTGGAGGACTGTGTTAGCCGGGGTCAAAATGAGTCATGAAGGTCTGCTGAGGTGAACATGACAGAAAACTGCAATGATCACGCACGCTTTCCATTGTACCCTGTCACTCTGCATAGCCACCCTCCGCTGTTCAGTCCTGGCCAGTCCTGCACTCAGGGTGGGGTACATTTGTAGAGTTTGCAGAGGAGTCCCCGAGCTCAGAGCATGAGATGCCCCACACTGAGAAACAAACTATCCAGAGGATTAAAGACGAGGAGCCATTGTAGATGGTGGTGGAGTGGGTATCAGCTTAGTGGAGAGCAGCTCTGTCCACTGGGCCGTGAACTATACATAGGAATTGGGATTACTGAGAAGAGAGAACTGGGGATTGAAGGAAACACTGAAAGAGTGAGTGAAAAGTTCCCTTCTAGCAATTTCTAAAGGAAAGAGCTAAGCCGTGAACTAATTTTTGGTGTTGTATTAGTCTGCTGGGGCTGCCACAACAAAATACTACAGACCTAAACAACACAAATGTATTTTCTCACAGTTCTGAAGACTGGAAGTTCAAGATCATGGTGCTGACAAGGTTGATTGCTGGTGAGGTCGCTCTCCTTGGCTTGCAGAGGGCTGCCTACTTGCCGTGTCCTCATGTGGCACAGAGCACTGGTGTCTCTTCCTCATATAAAGATGCTAGTCCTACTGGATTAGAGCCCTACCCTTATGACCTCATTTAATCTTCATTACCTCCTTAAAGGCCCTGTCTCCAAAGATTGGGAGTTAGAGCGTCAAACCATGAATTTGGGGGGAATACAATTCCATCCATAGCAGATATACATTTATACCTACAGATATACATTTTTCTCATGTGACAACAAATTTTTTTAAGCCCCCACTTGGCAAGACGTTATAATCAACTTCTAAGACTCAGCAGCACTCTTGCCTCTTTTCCCCAAAAGGTCATATGAAGTGAAGCATTATGACATATTTTTTCCATTGTGATAAATAGTAAATAGTCACTGAAATTCTAAATGATGTGCTAGGCAGGGTTGACCAAACATACTGCAGTCAAGGCTGTGTGGCTTGTTAACCATTAGCGTTTCCTCCAGAGCAAACACTGGAACAACTTCCTTTGACAGAATTTGCCCTGGAAGTGGCATGCATGGTCTGATTTCTAGACACACGCTGGTTTTGATCTGCTCTCTCATCTACTCGTCTGCCTCCCTGACAACCCCAAACCCATCTCTATGAGGCAGGTCAAGGACCCTCCTCCTGCAGTCTCTTCTCCACTGACCTTCCCACCACTGAGAGTCACCTTCAGTGTTCAAGCTCCACAATGCCACAAACACCTGGAGCTCACCAGCAGGTCATGATGCGGGAACATCTGCAAAACAAACAATCCTTCAATCATCTCCAGTACAAGCCAGCGCCCTTCCAGTTCTAAGCCCAACTCCATCTTCTGAATTAACAATTATGCAAAGGTTAGAGAAGATAGTCAGAATCTGCTTTCTCACAAGGTGGCCAGACTACCTGAGTTTCCCCAAGGTCAGCAGCCTGCCTACTGGCCTTACCACAGATTGTGGCAAACTCACTGAAGGTCATGCCACTGCCACAGAGGCAGGGCGGTTTCTGGTCTCCCTGGAGACACTTTCCTCTGTAACTTAGCAAGCAAGCTTCAGAGCAATGAGCAGTACAGGGCTGTTCCAAGTGCAGTGTGGAAAGCAGGTGATATGGTTGGGGTGGTCATTCCCTCCACATTTCATGTTGAAATGTGATCCCCGGCATTGGAGGTGGGGCCTGGTGGGAGGTGTTTGGGTCATGAGGGGGAATCCCATCCCAACCCTTCCTCAAAGGGCAGCTCTGACCGCCATTGCCCTCAAGGAAGGAAGGAGCCATTCCCTTTAACAATCGTGTTTATTAGCAAGCATTATGGGATCTCCTGCTGTATTAGTCTGTTTTTGTATTGCTACAAAAGAACACCTGAGACTGGGTAATTTATAAGGGAAGAGGCTTACTTGGCTCATGGCTCTGTAGGCTGTACAAGAAGTACAGCGCAGGCATCTGCTTCTGGTGGGGCCTCAGGACGCTTCCACTCATCGAGGGAGGTGAAGAGGAAGCAGGCCTGTTATGTGGCTAGAGCGCAGGATGCACCAGGCTCTGTTAAACAACCAACTCTCGCGTGAACTGACAGAGCGAGAACTCACTCATAACAAGGATGGCACCAACTCATTCACGACAGGGTAAGAGGCTGTATTCAGCTTCAGTGAATTTTTTTGGAGATTCTTTCAAGGTGTTTGCCCATTTCACGACGGGTGATTTACACAAAAAACCTGCGTGCATTGCACTGATTGTTCAGCAGTTTTGGACTAAAAACAGCATGACCACTGTGCCCTGCTCTCCCTATTCACCAGATCTCATCTAGAACGACTTTTGTTTCCCTGGATGAAAAAAGCCCTCAAAGGAAAACATTTTGCCCTTGTGGAAGAGGTGAAACTTTAAAAAATGGCAGAAGCATTAAAAGGCATCAAAACTGATGAGTTCAAAAACTGTGCATCAAACAGTGAGCACTTTGAAGGTAGCTGAAGTTTAAACATGTAAGAATAAGTGCACATTTTTAATAAATAAATTCTGGGATTTGGGGGTCCTCCCTCATATGAGAGAAGGTATGTTTGTGTTAGAGGATGTATATATATGTACGGGTATACATATGAGGACAGATGCATATAGAAACTACTCTATTGGTCCATGTCTACTTCTCCTGTGTGTCCACGTGAAACTGACACTGATTCTGGGTGCCTGTGTCCAGTGTTGGGGTCCTGAGCTGTAAACAGATCTCCCCATGCCTGACCCTAATGTCTATGAAAGCCATGAATGTCTGTGGAGACTGGCAGATGGAGAATTCTTTGTACTAATGCAGCTTTTCTGTAAGTTTGAAACTGCTTCAGAAATAAAGGAAGAGGACTTTGGATTACTAAACTTGAGAAAGATGAATAAAAGAGAACTTGGAAAAACTGTATGGTAAAGCGTATCCTGAGGCAAGGGCCAGCTGCTGTCTGTCTTTACCCAGGACTACTAGTGAACTGGCTGAGACAATATCAAAGTGAGCTGTCTTGTGTCAAATATAAGAATTTCTTTCTTATAGAACTCAGTTACCAGTGACTGCTTTGTTCTGATTACTAAGATAGTAGTAGCATAAAGCCACCTCTCTTGATTGGCCCAGAAAAATATAATTGGGGAAACATATGTTAATTGGTAAAAAGGAATGTGTGAGTTGGTACATGGGGGTATACACACTAGCACTTCTCTTAGTGACTAAAGATAGTTAACACTTTCAAGGAGGCTGAGCATATTGGCTCACGTCTGTCATCCCAGAACTTTAGGAGGCTGAGGTAGGCACATTGCTTGAACCCAGGAGTTTGAGCCCAGCCTGAGCAACATAGAAAAACCTCGTATCTACAAAAAAAAAATCAGAAAAAAAATTAGCCCAGCATGGTGGCACGCACCTGTAGTCACAGCTACTTGGGAGACTAAGGTGGAAGGATAGGTGGAAGGATCACCTGAGGCCAGGAGATCGAGGCTGTGGTGAGCCATGATCATCATGATCATGCCAGCCTAGGGGACAGAGTGAGACTTAGACTGGGAAAAAAAATTTTTTTTTCCACAGAACTAAGTATATAAGCTTCTCAATAATAGAAATAGCACTATGGATGATGTGGAATAAGTTAATCTCTAACATTTGTTTTTTTTAAAAAATGTTTTCCTACTTATATTGTAAGCAGAGCCAGGGCCCTCCCAGGCCTTCTGAGTGAACTGACGACAGCTGTGAGGCATCTTGGGCTCTAGCTACCCCACTTCCCTTGCAAGAAGCCAGCCAGTGTCCTGGAAGCTGGCAGGAGACCGAGCTCCCAGGTCAGAGACAAAGGGGTTTGTTATTCACAGGAACAGCAGCAGAAGGTTCGCATTTGTATGGATGCTTCAGCCCCATTCCCAAAGGGTGACAAGAATGGACCAAGGAGGCTGAGTTCAGGGAGCTGGAGTCTTTTATAATAGACAGTGCGCCTGCCTGAACTCTGACTCTGAGTGAGGCATTATCTTGATCATATTGGTCAGTAAACACACATCCCTCTGCTCTGGAGGAAAATGCTGTCTCCTCCTTCAAGGCTGGGCTCTATACAAATAGCCTTGACAAGGTCATCTGGAGCAAGGATGGACAGCACTTTGCTCATGAGACACGCGGGAATGTACAGGGCCCATGCAGCGTTGTCTCCCGGCAGCTCACAGCCAGTTAACTGAGAACAGAAGTAGAAGATAGCGCTGGAAAGGAATACATTTAATTAACTTTACAAAAGGGAGGCAGGCCTAGAGAACTGGACCAAAGATGGACAGCTTCGGTGTCAGGACGCATCTGTGTGGGAGTCCTAAGTCAACTTCCCCCGGCTCTGCCGGTGTACAGCACACTCACATTTGTGAGCCATCATGTGTGTTTACACGAGACTACTCTATACGTCATCAGAGAGTCACGTCTGGGTAAAACTCAAATAGAAACCATTCTAAACAGCTGAGCCAATCCACTGTAGTGAGAACATTTTCTGTAATTTGATAGTTTAAACAACCTTCTTTCCTCACCCATATTTCATAAACTATTACAGCAATATGCCTCCTACAAACAAGCAAAAAGAGTGGCAAATAATCTCTCACCATTCCCTCTGAGCCACATCAGGAAGTCAAGATCACTTTATTTCAGTCTGAAAATGTATGCAGTCCCTAGTCTGTACTGGGAATAAGGTGATCTAAGGAAAAAGATATCCTTAGTTTGTTATTTCAACAGGTTAATGACTCTATAAACTACAAAGTTCTAACAGTTTGGAAATGTAACACATAGTAAAATATATTCACATATATATATATATATATATATATATTTTTTTTTTTTTTAAACTGGAGTCTCATTCTGTCACCTAGGCTGCAGTGCAGTGGCATGCTCACGGCCACCGTAGCCTTGACCTGCTGGGTTCAGGTGGTTCTTCTGCCTCAGCCTTCCAAGTAGCTGGAACTATAGGCATACACCACCATACTCAACTAATTTTGTGATTTACTGTAGAGACGAGGTCTCGCCATGTTGCACAGGCTGGTCTCGAACCTGTGGGCTCATGCAATCCTCTCACCTCTGCTTCCCAAATGCTGGGATTACAGGCATGAGCCACTGCGCCCAATTTATTCATAGATGTTTTAAAATAATCTGATGATATAAATCAGAAGGCGGACCAGTACTGGTCTGTGGTGTTAGGAACTGGGCTGCACAGCAGGTGAGCAGAGCTCCACTTTCTGTCAGATCAGTGGCAGCATTAGATTCTCCTAGGCATGAGGATCCTGTTGTGAACTGAGCATGCAAGGGATCTAGGTTGCATGCTCCTTGTGAGAATCTAATGCCTTATGATCCCACCCCATTGGTGGAAAAATTGCCTTCCACGAAACCAGTCCCTGATGCCAAAAAGGCTAAGACCACTAATATAAACTAACTCCACTGGTGTTACTGGGAAAGTCCAGTCCTCCACCTACCTCATAAGCTGATAAATTAGTGTTATAACTGGTTTACATTTCACCCTTAAATATCTTTCAAATGGGAGAAAGCAAAGAACAATTTCAAAGAGAAAAAAATAGTGTGACATCCTCACACTATTTGAATGCTATGGGCTTGAGTTTATTGCAAATTCAGCATTGCTGTACTGCAGTAACCCATGCTGATCATGTTACCCATCTTTAAACAATTATAACTCACCCACAACCCAAATAAGTAAATATACAGGAGTTTTAAAATAATACAAAAACTATTTTTATTATTTTTAAAGCCAGCACAGTGGCTTTTGGCATAACTATCCATTTCTAATACAAAACTGGATTAAATAAATATCATCCAATGTATAAATAGACCATGAAACAATTTTGAAGATAAAAAGAGAACTCTTCTGTAAATTAAAAAAAAATTAACTTTAAAAATTTTCTTTAGTGGTGAATCAAGAATGAATCACTATCATTTTAGAATCTGTCAAATATCATACAAATCTTGATTTAATACAAAAGTCTTCATGCTGTAAAGTGTTACACATAAAAAGATTAAATACAAAATCTCTTATAACTGCCTATTGCTCCAGCCACGAATACTTATTTTAATTTTTAAGTGCTTTATATAAAAACTGCCACACACCTATATCAGGGGTGAGTGGGTGCTCCTCTGTGCACATGTGTCTGAGGAAGGGTTTGAGTAAATTCAGAGGGTAAACAGCCACCAAAAAGGACACCTGGTTTGCAAACTCCAACAAGGCAAAGCAAGTGTCTTTGCTAGGAACGTGCGGGGCGCCTGGCCTTGTTAAACACTCTGCTGCTCCCACTTTTCTGACAGCGAAGGAGATGCCAGCATAGCGGCCTTTGGTGTGTGATCTTTTCATTAGAATAACATAAACAGAGGCCTCAAACAGATATATGACATTAAATTGGGTTATGTATGTAGGCACTTTTGAAGTTTTATTCTAAAAAATCCAAAGCACCTACATCACATGAGTACAGATTAAGTGGCAGAAAGAAAAGAACAGTAGATTCAGAACCATTGTGTAATCCCACCTCTGCCTCACCTACTATGCAACAGGTTTTGGAGGAATGATGAGTTAGCCATGATAGAGTCTTGGATTAATCGTTTTTGGTGGGGGGTGGGGAGGGCAAAATAATGATTTTTAAATAAGCTTCAGGAAAATAAAATTATGTAGGAAGCAGGCATCAGATCACCTTAAAAATAGTAACCAGAAAGCAGCTCTACATATCTTATATATTTCCTTAAAAATGTTACTTACATAAGTCTGTGATGGTCATTTAATGTCAAAATGGGTATCTTAATGAGTTATCAAAGATATTTCTAAAAAGGGAAATATCCACATAGCAAGAACAGAAATCCACTTCTACTTCCTAAAATCTTGTACCTTTACTAACATGCATCTCTTGTGCATGTTGCATAAGAGTTGAAGGAAGACATAGAACTCTAGCCATAATTTCAAAAATCAAAATTCCTTAAGAATGACAGTGGAGTAGTACAAAGTATCACAGGAGTTAAGTGCTAGATACATGGCACTCACTCACTAGCCCAGGCTTCTCACGCTCCATCAGTGCAACACTTAGGAAAGTAAGGCGCGGTGTCTGACGAGCCCCCATGGACAGGCTGCGAGCGGGCAGGTCCACAGTCACAAGATTTCCTCTGTTTAGATTCTTGTCTAAGCACCTAAGTTTTTAAAACGAACAAAAGCAGAGTTTGCTGGGGGTGGGGGAGCATTCAAGTTGACATCTTGAAGACATGCCTTTGTTTTAATCTATGGCCACTCTGTAAAAACACAACCAATTACACATTATCTAACTGGCTGGACTGCACAAAGGCCACGTTCCTCCTGCTTCTCAACAGTTTTAAGGCTAGTAATTCAATCTTTCAGCTTAAGTGTTTAACAGTTACTTCAGCAGCAAAGCGGGCTAAAGACAGCTCTGAGCTTTGAAAAGGTTCCTAAATGACTAGGCTCATTTAATAGGGCAGCGAATGAACGCACACGAGAGCAGCCCTGGGGGTCGTCTAGGACTGTGTGGACATGCATGACTCACTGCCGCAAATCCACACCCTGACTCTGAAAGTCTGAAGCCTTTCCCATAGACATGGCAAGGGGAAACTCGTCTGGCCTTCACAGAGGTAAAGGAAAATCTCATTAAAGTTCTTTTCTGTTATAAATATCCGAACTTTAAATTAATTCAAGAGGCAAACAATTTTTATCTTGGATATTTCTAAAGGAAAAAAAATTAATTACATTCCCTAACTTCAATTTTTATTTATAGTTATTCAAAGCAGATATGCTATGATGAAATAGTTCTAAAAATACATTTCTCTATCCTCAAAACCCTGGTTATACATGGGGCTAGAAATCTCTTTTCTAAGATTTTTTAATCAACCAGCAAACTATAAATATCGACCTGTACCCCACAAAGATTCAAGTGAAATTATGTCTTTTCAAAACCTTGTATTTTCAAGGAATGTTTTGCAAAAAAGCAGCAGCTTTTATAATTAGGAAATAAATCAAAATAATATATGAATGTCTTGTGTTTACTTAAAGAATTGAGAAAAGACACAAAATGGAATTTTTTTTTCTTTAACCAAAATAGAAGTAGGCTTTAGATTCACCTGTTAAGGCCTTAAGTAGGCAGTTAACCAATATAGTTCACCAGACTATGCTTTCTATACAATTAGGAATTAACCCCCTTTTAGAGATGTCCTGAGATGACATTTAATGCTAAAAGCAAAATAAATAACCCAGAAAGAACAAAAATTTTTAAATTCCAATAATAACCTTGGGATATTTGTTCACCAAAATTATTCAATATTTCTAAATTATCTTAATACAAAATTATAAAAGAAAAAGTGCATTAAAAGCAGAACCTTTAAAATTCTAGCACAATTTACAATTATTCTGAATACACTAACTACAGTCAGGTATACACACTGACATTCAAGGAAACCTCAGGATTTATAATATGTCCAGTATCACAAGAATAAGTCAAATAAGGCTTTTTTTTTTCTTAAAAAAATATACAATACACAAAGCAGTTTGGAAAAAAAAGTAATATTATTTAACAGTTTCTGACTTAAATATTTTCACATAACAAAAGTTTTCATATCACCATCAATATTACTTATATACATATGCCAAAAGTGAAAAACAAAAAAAACAAAAGATGTCCTTTCAAAATAACAGTGAAATGTCTCTTTCTTTAGGAATCTGAAATGAGCTCCTCTCTTTATATACAAAGTCCATACAATATAATAAAACCACTCTCTTCTGAAACCAAGGTGGCAATGAGAGAAAATAAAGGCAATTATTTTTCAGGAGAAAAAAAATAAAACCCAGCTTTATATTCCAATGAAAAAGATATCCATTTATTAATAAAATGAATACAATACTGATCTGAAGTGCTTGTAGGGAGGTGAAACTCAGATGCTCTCTCTCTGCAATGAGGACTAGTGCTTTTATTTACAAAATATACTGTTCAGCCACACAGAGGCCCATATATCTATGTACATATTTATTTATATATAGAACATATAAATAACTCTAAAGGAAAAATTAACATGACATCAAGAACCTTCCATCTTTGGAATGCTGTAGGAGCAATGTGCACGCACTCTGCCCCAGCATGGGTGGGATTTGGTTTGGAACATGTTTAATGTGGCACCACTGATGATACTAAAGAATTCCCTGAAATAAAAAAATACATGTGTTTATACATGAAGAGAAAACCATGGGGGTTTTTGTGGATTCTTATCTTTAAACAACAACTATGCTTCTAATTTATTGGGGTAGTCAGGGCCACAGTTACTTGTTCCTAAGAGACAATTCTGTCCTTTCCTATTTGCAATGTATGGCTTGTGCTTCTGCGATCATCTAACCCGTGTACCTGAAAACAGACTTATGCAGTGCACGTGTCACCTCCTGTGCGGACAGTCTCATCCTCATTTTGGGTCAGGCTTACTCGATTCCCCATGTGGACGACCCAGAGGCTGCATTCTTTTAACTAGTGATTTGATGTTTGTAATGGGGAGAGAATTGGTCCAGCCATCTCTCCAGGTATCAGTCATATTAATTTATGGTAGATTAAAAAGAGTTGATTTCTTCTAATTTCAAAATGCACAGAGAAAAGAGTGAAAAACACTTCCCTGTATGCTGTAACATTTGCTCTGAACCTCATGCACAATCTCACATCTGCTTTGTAAGCTATGCTTCTTATAACAGAAAGCATGAAGGAGAATCTTACGTACGCTCTTCCAATGTTAATTTTGTCTTTGCTAATACAAAGAAATCACACTACAATGATAGTAAGATCCAGTTAATCTCTGTTAACTAGATACACTGGCCATGAGTAGAAGATGAAAACTGCCTATTGTAGTACCTGAGTTCAGTGATTTGTAGACAAATGAGAACGTGTTTACATCTTCCCAGTTTTTTTCCTATAAGTCTCTAAAAGACAATGATTCTTTAGATAATTTTATAGCTAAAAAAAGTACTGTGGTAACATTTGTAACACTTGAAGCTTTCACACAGAAATCCCAAGTGCTTTGTTCTTTCCAATATTTAACTTCCGAGGTGTTC
This sequence comes from Tarsius wallacei, assembly GCA_963574415.1. NCBI lineage: Eukaryota > Metazoa > Chordata > Mammalia > Primates > Tarsiidae > Tarsius > Tarsius wallacei. The sequence goes on from CAUYQG010131727.1 coordinate 12,322, forward strand.
TTAAAGGCGCTCCCTCAGCTTGCGTCAGAACACGTGGGTGAGGGTCTGCCACTCGCCCGTCGCCTCCTGCACCACCTCCTCCAAGTGAAGGGTCCGGCTCAGCGACTCCCCGTCCTGCTCCGGGGGACCAGCAGACTCCTGCAAAGCACCTGTTGTGCAGGGAAAGAAAACACAAGCAGAGTCTCAGACCTTCAGTAGCATGGGGGGTATTTTCAACTAAACAAAGACTTCCTGGTGAATAGAGATAAGACATTCCTAAATTTATTTGCTTTGTATCCTTCCATACTAATGAAACAAGAATAATTTGGGCCACAGGTTAAATACCTGCCAGTAGTCATCACTGTCATGTGAGTATGAGCATGTGCAGAAAACCTGTGATGACACTCCCACCCACAAATGCTGTATTAACATAGCACCAGTGGTGAGCAGTTAATAATTAACATCAACATATGTGATTTTCCTAGTAGAAAGCAAAGCAGGAAGCACTACAGTGTGGGTGTTAGAAAATTCCTTTTTCCTTCTTCAAACACATTCCATGATATGAGGAGTTCTACCTTGGGCTTCCCACACACATGGATGCCTAACACTCAAAACCATGGCTATGCGGTCTCACTCATGTTGCACACTGCTCCAAACCACTGGGTATACTTGTCCCACTCATAATCATACCAAGGGCTCTCCTCAGATTTTACTATTACAACCTCCTCTGCACAGCCACTGTCACCCAGTCTAGGCTATCGCTATTTTTCCTCCTTAATAAAGACAAATAGTATTGCTAGATTCTATATAGGAGGCAGGGATGAAGCAAGTAGCAGGATCACATCCCGCTACCCTTACTCTGACAGCATCAACGTTAGCAATCAACAAAGGGAAACCGAGGCCCACCTGTAGTGGTGTTGGGTCGCAGGAGCTAACAGGAACACACAGTACAAATCCTGCCTGCTTCTGCGTGACAGTCAGGCTGGCCCTGGCCTGACACGTGGTGCCACGAGCAATGTAGCAGACCTTGAGCTGCATGCTGTGGGGAAAGGGGCTTCTAGGAAATGTGGTGGAGACAGACCCAGAGGTGCTGCCAGCTGGCTGCTCACAGAGAAGTCTTGCCCGGGAGAGTCAAGCTGCTCAGAACACTTGTGCTCTAGTATACAGCTCGCCCTTGCCAAGACAGAGGAGATATAACCGAAGTCTGTGCATGGTGGCTGGGGGCAGTCCCTACTGCACTCAGCATTAAGGTTACAAAAGGCATCTGGTCAGTAAAGGCGAGGTCGTGCCACACACACGCCATCGCTGTGTGAAGTAAGGAAATGGCACGTGTGAGCCGCTGGGTGCCACGTGTCACCCAGCACCGAGGACCAGCGCAGCATGCCTCACCAGTGCAGCTATGGGCCCGCTTCATGTGCAGCTTCATGTTGCTCTTCTGCGTGAAGCCCATGACACAGTAGGCACACTTGTAGGGACGCTCCCCCGTGTGCTTCTTCATATGCACCTGCAGGGCGCTCTTCTGGTTGAAGGCCTTCTCGCAGAGTGTGCAGTGGAATGGCCGCTCCCCTGCAAGACAAAGCACAGAATCAAGAGGCGCAGGGAAGGCGCCACAAGGGAGCCACTCTGAAGAAGCTGCATGTTCTACAAGATCACAGCAACAACCCTCCTGCTCCCATCCCTCAGCCCACCAGTGAACAGGACTCTAGTGGAGCCACTCCATGGCCAAACACAAAATACAACACTAACCAAAAGCCACTGAGTCACAGAAGCATCCAGAAATAGAGGTAGGGATGCCTGGCTTAAACTAAGTGCTTCTGAAATGTTTTTCGCAGTTAAGCAAAAAGACATTAAATATAAGAGAATATCAAACCCACTTAATAAAAAGTGTGATTTATATATTTTAAACATTGCTATTCAACTGCTTTCAAGATAACACAGAAACTAAGAAGCTGAAAAAGACGTTGCTGAGTCTGGCATCTGCTGAGTGCTGCCTGAATGGACACCAGGTGTCAGGCCTCCCTGTCCTGCCACCCTCCTGTAGTGGCTGCTGTGCCCCTTGGCTCGACCCAGCTTCCCCTGTGCCCACTCAACCTGCTTGCTGCCTCTCCCCCTCAGAGCTGGGCCCTTCCCCTGGCCTTGCAGACCACAGAGTAGCACATAGCCCACACTGCTGCTCTGATGGTAACCCTCCTCATCCTCATAGGCTCAAGTGGTATGGTCTGCTCAGGTCTTTCTCCCTTCTACTCGTGTCCATGGCAAATGAGGTTTTACCTCAGCACACCTCCAGATGAAGAGTACTAGAAACAGCCCCAGGCTTTCGTGTCCCAATCCTAGGCACTTGGGTCATGCTTCTTCACACAAGACAGAGGGGGAGGGAAGGCTGTCATTATGGTCACTCTTCAGTTGACTTTGGGTGAGAAGGGAAATTAGCTGGGGGTGCCATCCGTGAGTCCTTTAAAAACATTTCCTCTGGTTGGAAGTCATCCTACAACACAAGGAGCAGGGTCCTACAACCCCGGGATGAGCCTGGAGCAGGTTCCTCCCCAGGACACCCAGGAAGAGGTCCCGTGGGCCTGACTCCACTCTACAGCCCAGGAGGCCCTGAGCAGAGAGCCCACCAAGCCCACCTAGATTCTGACCACAGGTGCTGTGTGATGGTAGGTGGGGGCCTTGAAGCTGTTAAATGTGGAGTAATTTGTTATAAAACAAAAGAAAATGAGTACTACGTCCCTGCCCTTGCATCTTCCTAAATCTCAGTCAGCTGAGTCTGATTTAAACACAGCTACAGCATGTTTGAATAGCTTGTTCCCCAAACCCTCTGAGGTCAGAAGGGCCAGCAGAGAAGCTGGAGAGGCTGCATGAGAGACAAATGTTGAGCCCCAGGAAGCCAGACGGATCTCCTGGAAAGGACTGAGCAGCTTAAAAGGCACAAAAACAACCACCTGACAAGAAGCACTCAAGAACTCAGGCTTATTGGCTGGGTCAACCCATTACCTCCTCTTGGGACCTACGTGCACAAGAAGCGATTCAATTCCTTCAGGATCCACAGGCTCACAGAAAAGGACAGAGGATACTTACCAATGCTCCTACCAAAAAGACTACAACATGACAAAACACTTATCCACCAATGAATATAAAATGACGTTAGATAACCTGCCAAAAAACAGGCTATTAAGTTGAGAGTTTTCCTATCAAAACATCTTTTAAAATTTTTGTTTTGTTCAGAGTTTAATATCAGTCTTCATGATATACAAACTATAAAAGATATATCATATACCAGATGTTATTGCCATATCATCTTGAATGACAAAGAACAAAATAGAAAAACTCAAATCAGATTACAAATCGTAATTTTAAAATTCAAATAAAAATAATAAAATGTAAATGGCAAAATCTTCTACTTGAAAAAGTTAGCAGAGATAATAAGCTGATAAAAAATTAGGGGACGTGGAACACATGGACCTTGCCTTACAAATAACACATGACGTCGCACACGAGAGTCAAGTCCTGTCTCCTTATGCAGGATGCTCTACTTCAAAGAGGAATAAAGTGAAGGAAGTCCCTCACTCACCTGTGTGGATGCGGCTGTGGCGCTCCAGCTGGCTTGGCTTGGCAAACGCCTTCTCGCAGGTGTCACATTTAAACACTCTGGGCTTCTGGGAGCTCAAGGAGGGCCCGGCCTGGTGCGTCTGCATGTGCTCCTAGGAGAGATGAAACACAGAAGCAGAAACATTTCAGATCAAACTTCAGAGATTTGAAACAGCAAAGGAAAAATAAATCACTGCAAAAGATCAGGCCAGTGGCAAGGATAAAATCAAAAGGCTCGTCTCTGATTTGCATTTCAAGGACCAGAGTCCATCAGCGGAGGTCACAGGGAGACAGGTTGGGTGGGCAGGTCATCTGAGTTTTATTGCCTGCTAGCCGTATGGCCCAAGCAAGTCTGCGTCCCACACAGGGACGGCAGATCTCCTCCACCACACCTGTCACAAGGTGAAATGAGACCAGTGACGTCATGCAGGGAGTCTGGTGTGGGAGCACTGCTGAGTCTCCCTTCATCAGCTGTGGGAGGTCTCATCCTGTTTCTCATGTGAGTTCACCCAGAAGTCGTGGCACAGCCAGCCCTGCGGGGTCCTGGGGGACCTGGCCTGGATGTGTGGGACATCCTTCAGAGACTTCCACACACAAATACTCTCACAAAACACTTTGTAGGCTTTCCAAATATACAATGGCTACTTCACAATGAACCCCAAATCTTCTAAAGTCAAGATGTACTTTTCTTGTCTTCATCTCCTTATACATGCCTTGCACTTTCTGGAAGTGCTGAAAGGAAACCCAGATGGCTCCAAAGGACACAAGCAGAGGCAGCCCATCCTCTAATAGGGGCAAGAAGAGAAAGAAACAAAAAAAAAAAAGGGAAGGAAGCCTGAGCCCACGGGAAGGGAGGTAAGCACATGGCCATCTGTGTGGTGAGGTCAGGTGAGGGTAGAGAGGAGGTGGTGACTCCATCTCCCAAGACCTCCCAGGACAAATGGGTTCAGATCTCCTCCATGGGGCCACCGAAGGGTTTCTCCGAGAGGCTGGCAGCATTGGACTGGTCGCGGCAGGACTGTGTGGAGACCAGTGGGATGCCCACCATTTGTCTCCTAACTACTGGGCAATCTTTACCATTCCTCATTCCAACCTCTTCTTCATGGTTACCTGCTGACAAGACCCTGCCATGGACCCCTGAAGAAATGGACTCTCAATTTTACACTTAACACCTGCCCCTTTTCTTCCAATCCAACTCACTCCCCTTTCCCAATCATGCAGATACCATGCACAGTCTTCTCAGAAAGTCTACAGGGACTGCAACTATGATTTCATTTATCTTCCTGCCCATTTACACACACACAAAATCCATCAGCTGTGACCCTATCTAGATGAAACTTGGTTGCTGTGGTCTGTGCTAGGAGACATAAGAACAATACCCACAGCTATAATGTGAAAATCAGAGTACCTTAAGCACAAAATAAGAAAAATTAACCTATAATGGGTAAGGTTAGCTCTCTTTAAGAGGAATCCATGGGACCTAATGACCTATAAATATGGGAGGAAGTAGTTTCAGAAATTTCCAATTCCATCCAAAATGACAAGGGGCATGCAGAGCCTCAGAAATGTCTTAACATGTCTAAATAGACGATTCAGTAGAATTTTACTAAGTCTTAAGAATGTTTCTCTTAAAAAAGGGAGGAGACAAAAACCTAGAAAAGAATCTTAGAAATGAGAATGCTTTGCTCTCAGATTGTTCAACTATGAGAAACAGAACACAGGTGTGCCACGTCATCTGAAATAGAATCATGTTGAGCATTTAACTGCAGCCTGTTTTCCCCCCAGAAGGCATTCTCTGATATATTGACAAATGTTCCTTGAGAAAGAGTTCCACGGTAAAAGGTCAACACCAGCTTGAGTGGAAGCCTTTCTTTGTTTTTTGGTTTTTGTTTTGAGTTGGAGTCTCTCTCTGTTGCCCAGACTGGAGTGCAGTAGCACGCTGCCGGCCACCACAGCCTCGACTTGCTGGGCTCCAGCGATCCTTCTGCCTCAGCCTTCCAAGTTAACTAACACCTCTTGCCTTACTTTGCTACAGTGAGGCCGGAATTACCAGGAAGGAGTGGTGCTGAGCAGTGACGTGAGCACATTCCAACAGAGGACTCCACATCAGCCTCACCCTCAGGGCAGGAGCGGGGTGAGCGGGTGGGGGAGCTTCTCTGCGAAAGATACCAAAGAAAGAATCTAAGCAGCCAAGGCAGACATACTTCCTTCAGCACAGTAAAGCATCAAAGAGGAGACAGGACCAGGGCTGCAGTCAGGGTCCTGGGCAACTGGCTTCAGGCAAGGCTTTCAACACCACCACTACCAGCACGTGCCTCATCCAACACCCATTTGCTCTATTCCACATTCAAAAAAGGTCACACTGATGACAAGGATCCAGTATTCCAGTTTCTCGGATAGAATTTCTCACTTAAGTAGAGCTCTTCCTTCTTGGAGTCCCACACTCAAAAAAATAACAAACGTGAAAAAACAGAAACACCCCCCCCAGCACACACACACACACACACACACACACACACACACACACACAACTACAGGGACCCCAGGGATCCAAGCACACTGTCCTCTTGGAGCAGTTTCCCTTCCAAACGAGCTGTGATGCCCATTCTGTCTCCAGAGACATGACAGAGCAGAGATCTGGGCGATGGCCGGTGTGTCCGCAGACCACTTGCATCCCCCTTCTCTTCACCCACCACCTCCGCAGTTATGCCTTCCCTGTGTGTGTAATTACTTTTTATCAGTAGACTTAAGTTTTTTAAGGATAGTCTTAGCTTTACAGAAAAATTGAGCAAGTAGTACAGAGAGTTCCCAACGAACCACATCCCCCAACAGGCTCCCCTCCCCATCACTAACATTTTGTGATAGGAGAGTATGTCTACTATAATTAATGAACCAGTACTGGTGCATTTACTAAGGAAAGTCCACACCTGATCAGACGTCCTGAGTTTTTCCTAGTGTCCTCTTTCTGTCTTGGATCCCATCCAGGATCCCACATGCCATCTAGTCCTCAGGTCTCTTTAGGCTTCCCTCAGCTGTGATGGTTTCTCAGACTTCCCTTGTTTTTGATGACCTTGACAGTTTTAAGAAGGACTAAGTCAGGAATTTTGTAGGATGTCCCTCAAAGGGGATTTGTTTTCTGTTGTTCTCAAGACGGGACTAAAGTTATGGGGTTTTTGGGAAAAGTGTCATTTTCATTACGTGCTACCAAGGGCAAATACCAGCATCACAATGACTGTGACTATGACCACCTGGCTGAAGCGGTGCTTCTCAGGTGACTCCACTGCAGAGCTGGTCTGATTCCCATTCCCTTCCACACTGCTCCCTTTAAAAGGAAGAAGGCACCCCAGGCTGGACATCAGAGAACCTGATCACATGTCCCTCATGAGCCTCTCTGAATCACCTGCCAGAGTCCTGCCTTGCCCACCCACATTGGCAGAACACCCTCTGCAGGATGGCCAGGGCTCATCTGCCTGCCTCCCACGGCGGGTACGTGGGGGTCTCCAACAACATGCAATGACCAGCACCACTCTGTGAGCAGCTGGAACAGAGGTACTCCACGCAGTGAAGGGAGCACCTGTGAAGCTGTGCCTTGAAGTGAATGCACGTGCAGCTTTGTTAGGAACCAAGCAATTCCCCTATAGAAAGTCCTATCAAGCTCAGTCTCACCAGCAATCATGTAAGTTTATTTCTCCACAGCCTTGATTACAGGAGCGGATGAATTTTTAAATGTTTGCCAGTCTGATGGGGAGAAATGGGGTCTTGATGTTATTGTAATTTGTATTAGGAACAGATTTTGAATTCCACGTGAATGTGCAACCCACTACAACAGACCTGCTACAGCAGAAGCAACCTGGTAAATAGATGTGTATACACTGACTTTTTCCTCAAAAAGATGGAGACATTTATTATCTGGGTCTCTTATTCCTGCTAGCAAGACTCACGACCTGTGCTAAACCTCAGAGTCGGAGTCTGTAGCCACAAGGGAAGGGCAGCCCATCCACTGTAGTGCCCTGGGCCTACCTTGAGGTGCGTGGCACGCTTGAAGGCCTTCCGGCACACGGGGCAGCCGTGGATGCGCTCCCGGCCATGCACCTCCTTGCTGTGGTGCATGAGCACGGCAGCCGACGGAAAGGCGCGCTCACACTCCAAGCACTGATGTACCCGGCCCTCCTTCTCGGGCTGGCTGCCCTGGGCCAGGGTCCCAGAGACATCAGCTACCTGGAATGAGCCAGAAATTCCATGATTTTTCACACACTTTCCTGGACTTGAGTGGTTTGTGAACTGATAGACCACGGCAGTAACAAGAAGGACATTCCTAACATGCACCAAGTCCGTGCCACATGTTCTACCATCTTGGGAAACTGAGCCAGGGACACCTTCAACAAGAACAACACTGCTGGAATACTTGAAATGCGCTGACTAGAGCAAGATTTGGAACACGGAATAGTGGTTAATGAATGAGCCCTGGAGCCAGTGACAGGTTCACAGCTAAGTGAAGTCTGATGAGTGGGCAAAGATAAGAAGACATTAACAGATTTAAAACTAGATCTGGACATCATTAATTGCTGCATCTAATTTTCTGATACTAAAACCTCACTCTCTAAAACCAAATCACAGAATGAATGAGATCTCATATTTGTCATTCAAGATATGCCCCTGCCAATCCTCAGAGTTCAGCACTTTCATCCATTCAGATTTGGCTGGGGATACCTCCTCTGAAGCCAGCCCCAGCCACCCGGGGCCTATGGTGCCACCCCATGGCCCTCTCATGCCATCTCTTCTGAATTTGTATGTTTTCGTAAAAGCTCTGAAGGCTCTGTGGATGCAAGCACAGCCCATACCTGGTAGGCTATTTCTTCACAAGCAGTGGATGCTGACTGCGGCGTGTGGCTCACTAGTATGACCTGCGGCGAGCCTGCTCCGCCCTGGCCCGAAAGCGAGGGATCCGTGAGTAGTGCTGGGAACTGCTGACCCTGGGAAAAGATTGGTACTATTTTACAACTATTTTACAAGTTGTAACATTAGCAAACCAAGTAATAATTTTAAAGATCATTCATTGTACAGCTACTTTGGAAAACAAGTTGGTAGCTGCTCAAAAAGATAACCACAGAGTCACCACTTAACCCAGCAACACAGGAGAAATGAAAACTGATATCCACTCAAAAACTTGACTACAAATATCATAGCAGCACTATCTGTGACAGCCACAAAGTAGAAAGAGCCTATATGCCCAGCAGCTGATGAATGCATAAATAAAATGTGGTGCAAAGGAATATCACTCAGTAATAAAAAGGTTCACACTGATATGCTGATATATGAGACAATATGGAAGAACACAGGAAGCACTAAGCTAAATGGAAGAGCCAGTTACAAAGGACCGCACGGGGGCCATCCTTTTGTTTCCCTAAGCTCTGGTCCCTCCCCTACCTGGTGGAGGTGAATCTCCTTTCTCTCTCTCTTTAATCTATTTTCTAAATAAACTATATTTTCTGATCCCCCCCCAAAAAAAGGTCACACAGAGGACTCCATTCAGATGAAATGCCCAACAGACAATACCACAGGGACAGAAGGTAGATCTGCAATTGCCAGGGCAGGGGCAAGAGAGCATAGCGTGAGGATGGGCCTGGGGTGAGGGGAACTTAGAGTCACTGCTAAAGTCTCCAGGTTTCACTGAGGGTGATGAAATGTTCCAAAATCAGATTATGGTCATGGCTGCACAACTCCATAAATAAACTAAAAACCACTAAATTGTACACTTTAAATAAATGGTGAACTTGTATATATAAATTATGTTCTGAAGTTTTTATGTGTATGTAAATACATAAACATTTATTTGTTTAAAAACACATGTACAATTTTGCTGTGCTATATAAAACCACTGAGTCTTTTCACCACCCCAGCACACCTTTATGCGAGTAAATCTGACAGAAAAAGAAAAAATGAAAATGGCAGAGTAGGATGGGGCACATGAGCAGAGAGGAAGATGTAGCTTAAACAATCCAAATAGGTACTGCAAATACTGAATTTATATAAGTAATTCAGTATGCAACTCAAATGCTAAAATGCAAAAAATGCAACTCAAATGCTATACTTCACACATAGTTAACACTGTAGCTGATCACAAAGTCTGCGGCTGGTGTCACTGGCATCTGTGGTTCAGGGTGGCATCTGCTTCTCAATGTCAGAAGGACACACTGAGGAGAGACATGGGACTGAAAAGCTGGGCTGAGCTGGCCTTTAAAAACTCCACCCATCAAAGAGTTTTAGGTCCATTTCTTATGGAAAAGATGGAAAGGTGGCAAAACTGAGACAAAAAATGCAAAGTTGTCATGGGGACGCTAGAAAAGGAGGGCTTCTATGGTTGATTTGGATTCTTTACTTCCCATGTGCACCTTGCAAGACAAACAAGATGAGACTATTTTAGGTATCTCCTTTTATCAGTCTAGTTTTTATTACATAAACATGAGCTAAATTGAAGAGTCCTTATCTATGCACTAAAGATTCATGTTCACCATCCGCTGCACATAGAGTAGTTCATTGAATATTGCTATTTTCAAATACCAGTGACTGCTACACTTCTTGTTACATGTCTATTGCTGGCTGCTACCACCACTATTATCATAATCTACCCAATTTGAAAATGGTATACATTAAACTAGACTTATTTACACTTCTTTGTTTTATTAACCAAAGACAAAAAAAAAGGAACAAACAAAAAAAACTGCTGGTCAGAAATTCTTATACACATAAGAACCAGTGTTGGCTCAATAAATTCATATATTCCCAACCAAAAGCCAAGATGTTTGAGATTCTTAGCTTATGTAGGTATGTCAAAGGAAAAATTACGATTCCTTATTGTTTCAAAATAGAAAAATTATAGAAATAAAGAGCAGAATGGCAGCTGTGAGGGTGAAGCGGGAGTGGAAGTAGCTCTAAAAGGTAATGAGGGTGCTTGTGGTGATGGAAATATTCTGTATCTTAGCTTCTGGATAACAATAATGGTGACATTCCATAGCTCTGCAAGATGAAGATGCCACCTTTGGGGGAAAGTGGGCAAACGATATATGGGATTTCTCTGGGTTTCTTAAAATTGCCTGTGAGTCTACAGTTATCTCAAAATAAAAACTGTAATTTAAAAATCCTGAATACAATGTAATTTGCTAGCTTATTATTTGTTTCAATTGTAAATATTAACTATCCTTAATGAAAATCCCGATTCAAAAACAAAGTGTCCAACAAACTCTATATTCAACAATCAGCTACATGTATGGAAGTGGTACATGAATCCACTGAAATGATATAATCTAGAAGTCATTTGCTTTATTATTTGCATTATTATTTGCAGCCTAGTTATGTACTATATTTGGCTTATACTGAGATAGAGATGACAAGAATTTGCATTCCCCAAGTCCCATGAACTTTGCAAGAGGATAATATAACAGCAAGAGCTGAGCCTCAGCAGAGAGGAATGGGTCAAAGGCCCAGCTGCTCCACCAGCCCCAGCAGTGGCATCAGATGCAGGAGGAACTGGTGACTGACAGTACAAATTACAGCCCCACTCATAACTATTGACCCAACCTGAGACTACTGAAGCCCAGAAACATAGATGTTCTGGGAAATGCTGGTAAAAAATGACCAAGAGTTGGATATCGATGAATGACATGTGATGTGACAACAAATTTTACCATATCATTACCAAGTACCCATTAATCAACCTAATCTACTGTTCACATGTACTGTCATTTCATCAAAAATATTTTTCTTAGCAGTTCATTTCACTGCCCTATATATAATTCTTAATAAACATGCAAACAAAAATACTGTGCCTCAATAAAAATGTTTAGATATTTAGAAGCCTAAGGGTCAGTATGAGTAATTTGAGAAGATGAAAGATAAGAAAGTTTTAAAGAGCATGGGCCAATAATTCTGGTTATTACACTTATAACTAACTTTGTTACTTCAGAATTGGCATCTTTTCACATTAGGAGTCTTTAAAGACTTGCCAATTTCTGGCTCACCTCACAGTTAAATTTTGACTTTTTACTAAGATCCACAAGAACAACATTAAATATTTTACACCTGGCCAATTATCTATAACAATAAAATTTTTAAAAATACAAGAACTCACATAAAATAGAATTTATTTCATGAATAAATTACTTTTTTGTATTCAGAATAAGAAACTGAAAATCACTTTGCTTCCTTGAATAGATTTTTTTACATGCACGTTACACTTTCCTGTAAAACTGTCAGGTTTAAGTGGCCAACTAGTGGCAAACAATTGTCAGCAGTCTCATCCTGACCCCTCAAGAGTCCAAAGTTGGGAAAAAATAAATTAAAATTATACTTCAAAATAAAGTAATTTTCCCTGAATTAGAATTATCATCTATTCCCATGATATTTTTCCATAATTGGGCTCTTTCCAAGTTTTAAATTAGGATTAAGTATAAAAACATATATAATACTTTATATAAAGTACAAAAACATATTTGTTCCAAACTTTTTCTTTTCTTTTTTTTTCTCATTAAACTTTGTTTTAATGGGTCTCAAAATTCTGTGACAGGTTTTTGGTCAAGTTGTTTCCATTAAAAAGTATTGATTTCAAAAACTAATGACTTAAAACTGCCACACGCAAAAAAACAAAAACAAAAACAAAAATGGTCCACAAAACATTCTCCTTTCCTTCTGAAAGTTTTCTGATGCATTGTTATCATTAACCAGTCTTTTACTATTAAACTTAAATGGCCAATTGAAACAAACAGTTCTGAGCCCGTTCTTCTACCACTGACTGGGGTGGCAGGTATTGGGGATAATATTCATTTAGCCTTCTAAGCTTTCTGGGCAGACTTTGTGACCTTGCCAGCTCCAGCAACTGTCTGCCTCATATCATGGACGGCAAAACGACCCAGAGGAGGATAGTCAGAGAAACTCTCCACATACATGGGCTTGCCAGGAACCATGTCAACGATGGCAGCATCACCAGACTTCAAGAATTTAGGGCCATCTTCCAGCTTCTTACCAGAACGGTGATCAATCTTTTCCTTCAGCTTAGCAAACTTGCATGCAATGTGAGCCGTGTGACAATCCAGTACAGGGGCATAGCCAGCACTGATTTGGCCTGGATGGTTCAGGATAATCACCTGAGCGGTGAAGTCAGTTGCTTCCATTGGTGGATCATTTTTGCTGTCACCAGCAACATTGCCACGGCGAACATCTTTGACAGACACATTCTTAACATTGAAGCCCACGTTGTCCCCAGGAAGGGCTTCACTCAAAGCTTCATGGTGCATTTCAACAGACTTCACTTCAGTTGTAACATTGACTGGAGCAAAGGCGACCACCATGCCAGGTTTGAGGACACCAGTCTCCACTCGGCCCACAGGGATAGTCCCAATACCACCAATCTTGTAGACATCCTGGAGAGGCAGATGCAGGGGCTTGTCAGTTGGACGAGTTGGTGGCAGAATGCAGTCTAGGGCTTCAAGCAGCGTGGTTCCACTGGCATTACCATCTTTACAGGTGACTTCCATCCCTTGAGCCGAGGCATGTTAGCACTTGGCTCCAGCATGTTGTCACCATTCCAACCAGAAATTGGCACAAATGCTACTGTGTCAGGATTGTAGCCAATTTTCTTAATGTAAGTGCTAACTTCCTTAACAATTTCTTCGTATCTCTTCTGGCTGTAGGG
>CAUYQG010131728.1:0-13631 GCA_963574415.1 Tarsius wallacei
GGCCACTGCACTACAGTCTGAGCGATGGAGTGAGACTCCAACTCAAAAAAAAAAAAAAGAAAGAAACAAAAATGTCAGGTAAAGGCTTGTTAAATTGATTATTAAGGTTTTCTTATTTTGTTTTGCTGGTATTATAAATAATATTGCTTTTATTCCCCCACCTCAACCCCAGTCTATTGCCAACATTGCAGCCTGTTTCAAATGAAAGTTAAATAATGTCACTCCTCATTTCATAAGCAGCAAATGACTTCTTCTTTTACTAATAATAAACAACAAAATCATTTTACTAGCCAAAAAATCTCATGTCAATCCCATGTTATTCTTCCTCATTTCTTACCATTTTCCTCCTTGTCCCCTCTCTAGCAACCACGATGGCCTTCTTGCTGTTTCTCCAAATGCCTCTCTCCACAGAGATGTATTATTTATTTTGCCTTAAGGCTCTAACCCAAATATGTGCATGTCTCCTTCTGTCACCATCTTCAGATTTCTTCTCATATGTCACCATATCATCTAACTCCTGACCATTTTATATGAAATAAACCCAATTCACCCCTTCAGTACCCTCCTCCCACCATCCAATTTATCTGGGTGACATTACATTTAAGTTTGTCCCGAATGTGCTTACTGACCTGGCATCCCATCTGATTTTTAGTGCTTTTTATTCTAAAAAGTGATCCAGTTTGAACAATAAATTACTTATCATCCTATCTTTATCTTTTTTTTTTTTTTTTTTTTTTTTGAGGCAGAATCGGAGTCTAACTCTGTCTCCTAGGCTCCAGTGCAGTGGCATGTTCACAGACACCACAGCCTCGACCTGCTGGGCTTAGGCAATCCTTCCACCTCAGTCTTCTTAGTAAATGGAACAACAGGCGCATGCCACCATACCCAGCTAATTTTTTTATTTATTGTAGAGACAAAGTCTCGCAATGTTGTCCAGGCTGGTCTCGAACTCTTGGGCCTGGGCAATCCTCTCTCCTCAGCCTCCCAAAGTGCTGGGATTACATGTGTGAGCCACAGCGCTCAGGTAACTCTATCTTGATTTACTTTTCATCATAGCACTTATTAACTATTTGCATATTGCACATTTTCATGTTTGTTTGTTTTCTAGTTCTCCTCTTTTAAAAGGATTGTGAATTCCATGTGGCAGTCTTTATTGTTAACTGTTTTAGTTCCAATATTGAGGACATCGCTCAGCACATAGTACTCAGTAAATATTTGTTGTATTGCCTAATTAATAAATGTACTAGTTGTATAAGTTTGGGCAAGTTACTTCACCTTTTGAATTTCTGTTTCCATGTTCTTTGTAATGAGGTTCTAGATTAAATGATATCATAAGTCTAAAATCCAATAATTGCTTGTGAAACTTTCCTTCTTTCTAGCACAGATTTCATTTAAGTCAACAGTTGCTCTGTGTAGAAGGAGACTATTAGAGCAATGTTTTTAATAAGCTAGCGTAATCATCTAAAACAATAAAAGACACTGTTCTAAAGTGGAATTTCACCTAAGCAGCTTGGATTAATTTAAAACTAACATTCAGGGTGACTTTACTTGCATGAAGAAATTAAGCATAAATCCTTATTATTTTCTGACTTAATTGTGCTTTTTCCCAGCTTCCTATAAAATTAAAAATATATTTTATGAGGCGTGCAGTTGTTTAGGGAATTCAGTTTATGATGATGATCCCCAAATTTTCACCTCTTCTAGCCCAGTCCTGTCCCCTGAACTCAGACTCATATATCCAACTACCTCTATGAGATCTCTGCTTGGGCATCTCAAAACCAGCATGTTCAAATTTAAACTCCTCATTTTCTGCTGGAGCCTATGCTTTCAAAGTCTTTCCCATTTCAGTGGATGGCAATTCCATGCTTTCAGTTAGGCCGAAATCCTGGCTGTCACCTTGATTCTTCTTTTATCTCATACCCCTCTTTTATTTCATATCCAATATATCAACAAATCCTGTTAGTTATACCCTCAAGCTACGCCAAGAATCAGACCAGTTTTCACTGTCTAAACCTTTCCCCCTGGGGTAGCCAGTACATTTCCCTGCATTACAACAATAGCATTTTAACTTGCATTCCCTAACATCTGTCCTTCTTACCCTGGACAGCCCATCTATATTTTCAACAAAACATCTAGAAAGATGATTTTAAAGCCTAAGTCAGGTCAGATTACTTCACTTTTTTGCCCCCAATACTGTGATTGTTCCTATCTGAGTCAGAATAAAGGCCATTCTCTGATAGGGACCTATGGAATCTGCCACCCTGCAGCCTTTCTAAATTATTTTACTACTTTTTTTCTTTCTTTCTTTGTTCTACTCATAGAGGTATAGAACACATCATGTACCCTCCTACTTCAAAAACGTCACCTGCTTGCTACTGGCTTTACCGAGAATGCTCTTTCCCTCAGAGGCCTGGATGGCTTGATGTCTTACACA
This sequence comes from Tarsius wallacei, assembly GCA_963574415.1. NCBI lineage: Eukaryota > Metazoa > Chordata > Mammalia > Primates > Tarsiidae > Tarsius > Tarsius wallacei. Next base: position 2,435 of record CAUYQG010131728.1, read on the forward strand.
CGTCTGGTGTTTCTTCAAATGCCACATTATCAGAGTGGCCATTCCTGTACCCTTGATGTACTTCTGCATTTCTTATTTCCTTTACCCACTTCTTTTTCTTGCTTGGTAATTATCCCCGTCTGACATATGGTAACAACATAGCATATTTGTTATATGTTTATCATATGTCTCCTCCTACTAGAATGCAGGTTCTCAAGGGCTAAGGTTTGATCTGTTTTGTATTTCCTATAGCTCTCCAGTCTCTGGGACTTGACTTTGAATATAGGAGATGTTCAATAAATATATGTTACATGAGAGAATGAATAAGTCTGTGTAATAATCAAAACTTTCATTAGTCAATGATTTCTTCTTCTTACAGCCTTTAATTTTAGTTTTGTTTTTTAAATTGACTCCTTGAGAAAGTACACTTATTTTAAATGAATTGCCTTTAAATGTACGTGCGTTTTTAAACTGTGTGTGTGTGTTTTTTAAACTTAGTTATGAAGCTGAGATATGCACAAATGCAAACAGTATAAAAAGCTCAATCACACTTGTAAACATCATTGTCCAAATGACCAACACATGCTTGGAGTTCAGATGGGTGACAGATTGTATGTCAATCCTTCTCAGATCTAAGAAAGGAAAGAACTGGCAGAATCAGAGATACTTTGATGCCTTTCCACTTTTCTTCCGAGGTCTCTGACTTTGCTCACTTTTTGCTGTTTTAGTTCTGCAAACAGCCCACCATGTGCCATTCTTATGCTACCTTCTAGTTGTTCAGTTTCCCACTGCAATGCCCTTCTCAAGACCCTCCACATGAAAGAATTCCTTAAGCCAGGAAATGCTGGTGTCTCTCAATCATCTGGAACTTCATCTGGTCTATATGACAACTTTCCAAGTGAGAAATCTGGAACTTGGAGAAGTGAAATGATTTACGTAAATTCAATCAAAGCTGGGACCAGAGTCTAAGCCTCTAGCTTTCCATTCTTGTTCGTTTATCCTGTGCTACATTTCAACAGCCTGCCATTCACATTAGTTGAATATAGGAGATAACCTAAAAGCACAGTAAGAGGGCAACAGTTAAGTACATTCATGTGATGGCTTATGACATAGCCATTAAAATTCACAATATAGAAAAACATCAAATGACATGGGTAAATGTTAGCAACATAGTTAAGTTTAAAAAATCAAACAGTATAATCTCAATTTCAATAGCATAACACATCTTTACTATAAGATAAAGAGAAAAAATGCTTGTCACATTCCCTGTATTATTCTATTAATAATCTCATTAATAATATTATTAATAAATTAATAATCACTTAATAATCTCAGTAACTCAATAAAAGTGTGACTTGGTATCACTTTAAAAAATCTCAATTTTACAAAATAATTGTGCGTATAATGGGAAGGCTTTAAATACAAGCATGTTATCAGTAGTTATTTCTAGAAGTTGGGATTAGAGATTTTTTTTTACTTGTCTTTATACTGTTTTATTTTTGGTTTTGTTCTTTTTCTTTTTTTCTTTTCTTATTTTTCTGTGTTTTTTTTTCTTTTTTTGTTTGTTTGGGTTTTTTTTTTTTTGTCTTTGTACTTCTATATTTCCAAAGTTAACACTTTTATAATAAAAGAATATTTTAAAATTTCCCTGTGCTCCATACACCTGATTAACTTTGTCTGCATTTTTAACCACTCAACATATTTTTAAATGTTAAATTTTTGTATAAATAACATGTTTAAGATAGGAGATATAAATGTGTGGAAAACTGAATACGTTTCATAAATGGGAAGAATGGCAGTTATGTCAAAAGAGAGAATGACTTCTAATTAACTTATGTATGCAAGGTGAAGATTCTTTGGGGGAGAATATTAAGTCTTATGATAATCATGAAGCTTTATTTGTCTTTTTAGTTCTCATGTTTTAAAATTATACTTCAAGATTTTTTTTATTCTTCCAAAAGTTTTCAGAATTCCTTGAAACTCTTACAGTTCATCACAACACAAAATTCAGTTAGTCTCTTCTTTGCAACTTCAAATTTTTTGCCAAGATATTTCAGAACCTTCATATAGACTGAGTAATGTGCCTCATAGGAGAGTGTGCTAAGTTTGGTGGTGCTTTGTTTTTGTTTAACATATGCATCTCAATCAATTATCACAATAATCAGATGAGGAATAAAGATTGTAACCATTTTTTAGACGAGTAAAACAAGGCTCAGAGAGTCTAAACAGCTTGCCTAACAATTAATATGTGATGGAGCTAGGTTGAAGCCCAAGTCCAAATGTCAATACATTCACAATATACTGCCAATATAGAATCCTTTATATTAATTTGATGACACTTCTTTGCACACGTGGCAAAATCGAGATGTTTATGTTAGTGTTCTTTCATCTTTTTTTGTCCTTCCTTCATGATAGGCTTCTCAAAACATCACTTCTCACTATCCAGAATGTCTTTCTGTAGTAAGTCACCCAGGACTGTTCCATGATCCAGATCTAAATTGCCACTTGTTCCCTTTCATTGTGTATCTGTCGTGTGCTTGTACTCATGTGTCTTCATCCCAATTAGAGATTTATTTTCAGTCACAACATACTATATGACTCTTTCGGGGTCTTTACTTGGGGCTGTGCTTGATTGACAGCTATCCTATAGAATTCATTGCACCGTTTTGTAAATATCAGTTCTAGTTTCTGGTGGGTTAATAAAATTATGAGTTCTTCAGGGGCAGAAACCAAATCTTAGTCATCTTTTTATAAATACATAATGCATAAAATTAAATCTCCAGATGAACTAAACCTCCAGATAAACACAATTAAGTTCAAAAAAACTATTAGTGTTCATAATACATGGTGCCATTACCAAATAAATTAAAATTCACCATGTCTTGTAGCTAATAAAAACATAGAAAATGAGGAAAACACATCCCGTTAGGAAGAAAACTTAATAAATCAGCTAAAACCAAGGCAGAAATGCCATAGAGTTAATAGATAAGGGCATGGATACAGTTATTAAAACTAAAGTTCATATTTTTAGAGTGGCAACAGCCATGTATTTCTTAGTCCTTATAATTAGTATTTCTTGAAACCTCTCATAGTCCTGAGATGTTGGGCCTCTTGGTGCAGTCTCTTCCACTAGTATCCTGTCCTAATACACCACAGGTGAGAGTTTAACAATTGCACTGCAATCCCACACTAGGGAGGGACTCCTCATTGCCTGTCGGTCAGCTCAAAAAGGACTCATTTTAAGATGTTATCTTTAACTATGGTCTTATTCAATTTTATCATGATGTCTTTAGATGTAGTTTTATCATGTTTATTAGACTTAGGCTTTATTTAGTTTCCTGGATCTATGAAATTATGACTTTTATAAAATTTGGGAAAATGTAAAGTATTTTCTATATAATTTTTTTCTGTATTTACGGAAAATAAATAAGCACCCACTTCAGTCCTGTCCATTCAGCGACTCCACTTATATGTATATTAGACAATCTGAAGTTGTTCCACAGTATCCTAATGCTCTATTCATTTGTTCAACAGTTTTTTTCCTCTGCATTTCTCTTTGAATAGTTTCTTTTGTTCTGTCTTCAAATCGGTGAATCTGGTCTTTGGCAATGTCTAATCTGTTAATACTATATAATGCATTTTTTCAATATAGACATTGTACTTTGGACTTTTAGATGTTCCTAAAATGAACTTTGCATTCTATCTTTCTTCTAGATTCTTGAACACATGGAGTTTCATTCTAATTAATATTTTAATGTCTGTCTACTAATTCTATCTTACATATATTTTCTGAGTTATTCCCAATTGGTTGATTTTTTTTCTTTTAACAAAACATATTTTTCTGCTTCTTTTCACACCTTGTGATTTTTATTTGATACCAGTTGGGAATTTTACCTTTTTGGGCACTGAATATGCTTATATTCCTATAAATGTTCTTAGGATTTTTTTTTGTGATGCCATTATCTGGAAATAGTTTCATAATTTCAGATTCTGCATTTAAGGTCTGTTAGTTGGGACTAGTGGAGCACTTCGTATAGAATGAACTTTTTACTCCTAAGGGCAAAAGTCATCGAATAGGGTATTAAACCCAATCTCCTGTGAATTATGAGTTGTATGAGGTTTTTTTTTTTTTTTAAGTCATGCTGGGGAGAACAGGTACCATTCTTAGTCCTGCCTGAGCTCAAAGAAGGTTGCACCTTCTAATCCTTTCAAGTAGTTATTTTCTCAACTTCAGAGAATTCATTCGCATGCTGGAGGAGATCACTCAGGTGAATATTGAAGGCCCCCTCTCTGAAGACCTCCCCTCTGTGCAGCTCTGTCCTCTCCATACTCTGCTCTGTTGTACTCTGTTTTGTGAACGCTAGCTGTTTTGCCTCCCTGGACCTCAGCTTTGTCTTCCCTAAAGCAGAGACACCATCAAGCTCTACCTAGATTCCTCCTCCCTGTGCCAAGACCTAGCAGTAAGCTGGGTCAATTAAACGGCTCACTTTTCCTGCTTTTCACCTCTTGGGGACCACTGCCTTTCATGGTCCAGTAGCCAATGTCTTCATATATTTTATTCAATATATTAGTTATTTCACTTGAGAAGGTAACTTCAGTCCCTGTTACTTCATCTTGTTTGGAAGTGGAGGTTATCTAGAATCCCATTTTAAAACTTGCTTCCTAGGATCATCCCAATAAAAACTATTGTAAGACTAGTTCCCAGGAACCAGACTCTGGCACTCTGAGATTTGCATGCATGATATTTATTAGTGAGTGACCTGGAAAACATCCATGAGGGAAGCAGGATTGGGCAAAAGGAGAAGTTAAACCACAACACAGTTGTAACGAGATCTTCAACAGTCATAAGGGAAATTCTGGAGAGAGAACCACCTTTCAAAGTCACCCTAATCATATCCCCAGACTTACACAAGCTAGTGAGAGGTAGGTAGCTATCAATGTAAGTGTGCAATATTAGATCGGGCAAAGCAGCTTCCTCTGACTGGAGAGATGAGTACCTGTGTCCAGAAGGGGGATCTGGAAGAGTACCATGGCATATGCTACATGGATGATTGCAACCTTGACCAACATTGTCCAAAGGCAGGCTGGTTTGTGTCCTGATGAAGTATTTTGTTACCAGCAGGAAAAGCTATAGCTCCTTTTTTAAGCAGCTTATTAAAATGGAAATTGTTTGTTAACAATATCTTACTTCCTTATCCCCATCTTTAAAAAATATCTATTTAGAATTTTCTTTCAAAGATCATTAAAACTATAAGTTAATGTTTACCCAGATAATGAGGCTTTCTGTGGCAGTGCCAGCAAATTTTGTATCTTCAGGATCCAAGTCCTTCCTAACAAGCTTAGAGACTGAATATTAGAGGGTACGACTGAATCTAAGTTTTGATTTATAATATTATGTTTCAAGGATATATAGTAAACATGTTCTGAACTCTCTCTGAAGGAGGCAGTGTAGCAGAGAGCTTAGGAACCTGTATTGTGAAGTCAAACTGCTCACCTTTACATTCTAATTCCACTCCTTCTGTGCTTTGGATTTTTTGCAATTGCTCTGCCTTTTTAAAGCTCACTTTCTTTCTCTATAAAATAGGAATATTGCAATACCTTACATGGTTGTGATCATAGAGGGTGTCAGAGTCAGAAAAATGTGGCTGAAAGAGCATGGGTCTAGAGCCAGACCGTAGGGGTTTGAATCCTACTTGACTACTTAATTTTACCACTCTCTGCCTATGTCCTTATTTACAAAAGAGAGATTAGTATAGCAAATTCCTAAGGGGTTTGTAAGGATTAAGTGAGTTAATGCAGAAAAAGAGCTTAGAGGAGTGTCAAGCATATAGCAAGTGCTCAACAAATATGAGCTCTAATCATTAGGGGCTTAGGGACTTCAAAAGTTGGAACTGAATTTGATGAAAGAAGTGTAGAACAGTTTCTGCTTTGAGTGACCCTACAGTCTAGCAAAAGGGAAGTGCCAGGGCATAAGTAATGATAAAAATAAGGCAGAATGTTACAGGGATTTTAAAAGACAAGCAAATAAAGCTCTGTGGAAAATAAAGAAGAAGGATATTAATTTCCATGGAAACGTGAAAAGAACAGAACTTGAAATGACAGTTAACCTCAACCTTAAGCAGAACATGTAGAACTCAACACTTTCTCATTTGGTGGTTAAATTCTGAGCAACTTTATAATTGATCTAATTGCAAAGAGGTGGCTCAGTAGCACCATCTTTACAATTTCCTACTACCATGGAATCAAGTGTGTGAAGCTACCTGGAGCTATGACTTTAAGAAACAGAATGCTGTCCCTCTGCCTACCACCTCCCACCCACACCCAGACCTAGTTCCAGTTTTCTAGGACTCCCAGTGGTGGAGGGAGAAGTGGTTACCAAAACTCACTTCCCTGTTTTGGCAGATCCCCAAGCAGAGAGACTCCTGCCTTTTAGGTTTCTGCTGACATGGGGAAGTGGGTATTTCTAACCACTTCCCTATGGAACAGGAGCTACTGCTGCCTTAAGGAAGTAAGTATAGATTGGAGAAAGGCTCTACTTTGGGTAGCACTAATAAAATGCAAGCCCTGTGTCTCAGCCTTCAGAAGTTGTTAAACAGCAAGAGAGTTTGGGAAGTTCTAAACCTGTGCCCGGGGCAGTCAAGGTCACAGCCTGGACAGTTAGCCTGGGGTATGGGAGACAGCACAGGCTATGCAGCGGCCAATCTCCCATCACCTGCTTCGTGTCAGGCACATCCCATCTCCTCTCTGCACTTCACTTTCTTTACCTGTGAAATAATAACCCTAACTGTCGTTCTCTGAGTGCTTGGGATGTGTCAAGCACGTTGGAGGTATTATTCTTCCCTTTTACTAAAGAAAATGGATGTTGAATAACTTGCCCATGATTACCCAGCCAACAAAAGTCAGTATTTAAATTCAAGTTTGTTCCTAAAGGAGCTAGTACCCCTCTCTAAACCTGGCGTATAGTCGAAGATCAATAAATTACAGCTATTATTAATATTCCAAAGTAACATTGACCATGGTTATTAAAATATGAGTTAAAAAAAAAAAAACTAATTATAAGACTTAGTTGTTCCTTTTTGCACTGACACAATTAATATCATCTTAAGCTTTGTAGATGGAATTACCTTATAGGGGAACACATTTGCCTCATATAGTTAGAGGGTGACCAGAGTCTTTTCTCCAGAAAGAAGAGATATTCAATTTATCCATGCTGCATTCTTAATGTAATAAAGGAGAAAGAACTCTGATCTAGAAATTAATAGACAGTATATACTTGTCAAAAAAATATTTATGATTATCTCATTTCATTCTGATGGCACCCCCCGCCCCCCGCCTTACTTTTCCTAATTTAATAGATGCTTAGAAAACAGGCCTTGAGTGGAATAGCGATACGTTTGACTTCAGCTGATGGACCTGACTTTAATGTTTTTAATCCAAATTCCATCAGTAAGTAGCCCTGTGTCTTTGGGCATTATATATTTTTTTCTCTTAGCCTGGTGTTCTTGGCCTGGCGTTCTTTGTCTATATGGAGCTAGTATCCCTCTCTAAACCTGGCATAAAGTCGAAGATCAATAAATTACAGCTATTATTTTATTCCAAAGTAACATTGACCACGGTTATTAGAATATGAGTTAAAAAAAAACTAACTGTAAGACTTAGTTGTTCTTTTTTGCACTGACACAGGTGAAATGTAGATCTTTTGATTTCTAAGGCTTTTCTTCTTTAGTCGTCTTGGCATCTGACAGCCATTAACACTGGTTTCATGGATAGCCTTTACTGGAAATGAAATTCATCTGTCTATGGGGTTGGCTGCTTAAAGTCATGCTATTTTTACCCAAGTGTCTTTGTATCCACTTATGGCTTTGTAATTGATTATGCTGATAAAATTTGGTATGAATAATATTTTCTCATCATTGAGTCCTATTCTTTCATCTAGGAGAGTTCTCTCGAAGTTCCAATCCCGAACTAAACAAAACAGAACCCTCAAGATGTGTTCATTGTTCTCTCATATACAGCAGATGTTTGCAGAACACTCTTGCTGTCATCATCTGAATACCGCTGACTTTGAATTTCTTTATTTTGCCTGTAGAAATACAATGAAGTTGCTGTCGGATTGTTATTTATGTAACCACCAACAAATCATAGACTATGGTGAATGGAGAGGGCTGGGCATTCATTTGTCAGAGAAGTTGAAAGATTTCTTTGCAGGAAGCAACTTCTCACCTACACAGGTGGGGCACTGAGCATGTGACCACTCCCAAGAGCAGAGGGTATTTATTTTATTTAAAAATACTTAATTATTTCTACTCTCAAGGGAGAGACAAACTAAATGCTGAAGATTAGTGCTAAAGATTCTAAACCTCAGGGCCGTGTGTCAAATCTCTCTGAAGTGAGATTATACTGAACTAGCACAATGTTATTGTTTTGTTTTCATGAATTTTAAAGTGTTCCCAGTCCAAGCATTTCTTAATTGAGCACAGAACCCACTATTCTATATTTAGCCAGCTGTCTTCATTCGTTTATGTTATCTGCCTGCTCCTTGAAGGCAAGCAAGCTGTCATCTTTGAAAGAGTGACCCCTATTTTCTATGCTTCCATAGTGTGCGAAATACATCTTTAGCCTCAAAACAGAACTGAGAGTTAGGTGTTACCATCTTCTATTTACAAATGAGAAACTGAAGTTCCAAGGAAAGAATTGGCCCAAGCAAGATAACTAATAAATACCACCACTGACGATGAATAGGTCTCATTTTACTAGGCTCTGTGCCATCTGGCCCCTGGTGTCAGATTTTTAGCAGTCTATCAAGTCCTGCTCAATTCCATGTCTTGGACTTATTCTTTCATAGGAACAACCAAGACACCTTTCTGGTGTTCTCACAGACATCATCATCATTTAACATTAAGTGAATAAAGATCCTGACTTGCCTGCAGGGATTCCCCACCTCATTGTTTTCATCTCTGGACCCAAGGTTTTCTAGTCATGTTTCCGAGATAATTATTAAAGAACTTGTTACGATCAGCCAAGAGAAGGCCTGGGGTAGGACTTGCATAATGTCCGTATTCAAACAGCTGAAAATCCAAAAGAGAGTCGATATGTGTCTGTGGTTCCTAAGGGCAAAGTCAGGCGGATTTGTACTGGAAGAACTCCAACTAATCGGGACTGCCCATTCATTATAACGTCAAATCCATGCCTCCGCGCCTTGATTTCTCCCCAGACTCCAACTCTAAGACTTCCACCTGCAAGTAGGGACCTACGTTCACAGCGCTCGCGTCCCCACTAGCAGCCAGCAACCCCAGATCTGACCCCTGAAGGACACGCCCCCGCGCTCGGGAACGCGGCCGCCGTCTCCTAGCAACGCAGACGCGGAGCCTGAGGACACCCAGGAGGCTCTGAGCTCTGAGCTCAGCCCTGTCTGGGTGGACCTCTGCTATGGCCTCCAAACAAACCAAAAAGAAGGAAGTGCATCGTATCAGCTCGGCGCACGGATCGGATAAATCTAAAGAGTAAGGGACCTCAGCCTGCCCATCCCTCCTCTGGCCGAGCCCTTAGATCTTACCACTCCTTCTGGGGCCGCCTCCCTACAGCAAACTCTGCCAGGACAGGAATTTAGTGGGCCTTCTCAGCTTCTCTTCCTGTTTGATCTCATACTACTCCCATCCCCAAGCCGCAGGCCCCCTTTGCCGGTCTTGACTCACTTTCTTTCCCAAAGCCCCTCGTCTTCTTGCTTTGGGCGTCTAGCTGAGTTTGAGACTCCTATGGGTGAATCTCTGTGAGTCTCCCATCACTTCTTATCCCTCCTCTCCTTCATAGCCCACTTAGGCGGTTTAAAAGGCTGTAGCTTCCTTAATAAAGAGGCATATCTCAAAAGACTTCCAGTTAAAGCCACATCTGCCTGACCCCTTACAGAGAGATAATAGCAGAGAAGAAGGGAGAGAGGGAGAGAGAGAAAGGGGGGGTGGGGGGACGGGGAGTGGGGGTGGGGTGGAGGGGGGAGGAGATGGAAGGAGAAAGAGGGAGAGAAAGGGAGAGAGAGAGTGCGCTTTTATCTTAAGTGATTCCCTAGTTTGCATCTGCCTGGTCCAACAACTAAGACTTTTACTCAGATAAAATCTGTCATAAAGTGACTTCAAAAACTTAAAACAATATAAATGTATAGTCCATGTTACTAATGTTTAGTCTGAGAAAGTATACAGACCCTAGTTTGTGGAATCTTTATGATGCCTCTGTCCCGGCTGGTGTTGTGTTCTTAGTATTAGTTCTTAGTATTAATCTCCCTCTTACTATTTTTTCTTTGGTCTTTTTGTTTTTTGGCTTTTTTTCCTCTAGAGAAACCCAGTTATCAATAGCACAGGATTTGGGCTATTGTTTGAATTTGTAAGATTTCTAAAATTCATTCTAGCTGTGAGAGAATGCCAGCTGCCCAACAGTACTTCAGTGGGATCCTTCATGTTCTTCATGCTATGCCTGTGGGGTGTGGGCAGTCAATTATTTTCAATTGGATTCTGATGTCCTTGATGCCAGCTTCTCTATCTCCTTCCCTACCTGGAGAATCCCACACTGAACTACTGTTCACCGAACCCCAGTATTTAAACTCTTTCCTCTTCGGAACTCTTCTCCTGGACACCTGCCCTTGTCTGTGATTCTCTAATATCCTAGTTCTGTCTCTCTCTCAGTAGCAGGCTTCCAGCTACCCAGCAGACAAGCCATTCATGTTACTAATTTAAATTTGAGATATTAATAGGTAAATGATTTTAACAGGATTGCCCTACATCCATGTACCAATCTAAGAAAGGCCATTTCAGCATTGTCTAATGGCCTCCATTCCTGTCAGCCCAAAGCCCTACTTATCAGTGCCCTATTACTTCTCTGACTTAACCCTCTGCTATCCTCTTTTCCACTCTCTGGTCACCTCAGGCTTGTTCCCACCCAAGGGCCTTTGCACTTGCTGTTTCCTCTGCTGGAAAGCTCTTCTGCCCAATTATCTGTATGATTTTTCTCATCTCTTTCAGGTGTTTACCTAAATGTCATTTTTCTCCTGTCAGCTTCTTTGGCCACTTGATTTAAAATGGCAACCCCATCGGTGGCTCAGCCTGTAATCCCACGCCTTTGGGAGGCTGAGGTGAGTGGATTGCCTGAGCCCGCGGGTTCGAGACCCGCCTGGGCAAGCGAGACCTCATCTCTACAATAAATCAAAAAATTAGCCGGGCGTGGTAGCGCG
>CAUYQG010131729.1:0-13404 GCA_963574415.1 Tarsius wallacei
TGAGACTCCAACTCAAAAAAAAAAAAAAAAAAAGAGCCTACAAGGCTGGCCTTATAAACCCTAATCTCTTTCTCTCAATCAACCTACCAGACACAAGATCCCAAAATGTTCTTTATCTTTTTTAACATTTTTAATGAAAAATTTCAAACATACAGCAAGATTGAAATAATTTTACACCTGCCATTAGTATTTTACTATGCTTGTTGTTTTACATACCTATTCATTATCCATTCCTTTGTCCATCCATTATCTATTTTTTTATTTTTATTTTTTATTTTTATTTTTTGAAGTAGGTATCTCATTCTGTTGCCCAGGCTGTAGTGCAGTGGCACACTCACGGCCACCACAGCCTTGACCTGCTGGGCCCAAGCGATCCTTCCGTCTCAGCCTTCCATATCTGGAACTACAGGCATGCACCACCACACCCAGCAATTTTTTTGATTTCTTGTAGAGACAGGGTCTCACCAAGGTGCCCAGGCTGATCTCGAACCCCTAGACTCAGGCAGTCCCCTCACCTCCACCTCTCAAAGTGCTGGGATCACAGGCGTGAGCCCGGCCCCATTATCTATCTTTTTAAAATATTTAGGGTAAATTGTACATGTTAGTACATTTCCCCTTAAATAATTCAGCATGCATATCGTTCACTAGAGTTTGTTTAGTATTTTTCTTTGAAGTAAAATGTACATGGAGTGAAATGTCCAAATCTCAAGTGAGTATTCTTTGAGATTTCACAAAAGTATAACTCAAGCTTCTGTCAAACTATAAAACGTTACCACGATTCCAGAAAGTTTCCTCTTGTCCTTCCCAAACAATTCCCACCCCAGCCCCACTCTTCAGAGGGAACCATCATTCTGCAAGTTTTTTGTTTTGTTTTGTTTCGTTTTTGAGTTGGAGTCTCACTCTCACTAAGGCTAGAGTGCAGTGGTATGTATGCTCACAGCCACCCCAGCATCGACCTGCTGGGCTCCGGCAATCTTTCCGCCTCAGCCTTCCAAGTACCCAGAACTGCAGGTGCACACTACTACCACATCTGGCTAATTTTTGATTTGTTATAGAGACGAGGTCTCACCAAGTTACCCGGGCTTGTCTCAAACCCGTGGGCTCAGACAATCCACTCGCCTTGGCCTCCCAAAGTGCTGGGATTACAGGCTGAGCCACCGAGCCTGGCCTCTGCTAATTTTTTATATCACAGACTAGTTTTTCCTGTTTGGAATCTTTTTTTGTTTGAGTTGGGGTCTCACTCTATCACCCAGATTGGAGTGCAATGACACACGGTCACCACAGCCTCGACCTGCTGGACTCATGATCTTTCTGCCTTAGCTTTCTAAATAACTGGAACTGTGGAAATACAGGCATGTGCCACCACCATGCCCAGCTAATTTTTTGATTTATTGTAGAGACGAGGTCTCACCATGTTGCCCAGGGTGGTCTGAACCCCTGGGCTCAGGCAGTTCTCTAGCTTTGGCCTCCCAAAATGCTGGGATTACAGGCTTGAGCTACTGCACCTGGCCAAATGGAATCTTATAGTATGTATTCTTTTGTGCAAATTTTGTGCATTCAGTATAATACTTTTTGAGATCCATCTGTGTTGAATGTATTTTATAGACCATTCCTTTTTGTTACTGAGTAGTATTCCATTGCATGAATATATCATAATTTGTTTATCCATTCTCCTTTGGATGGATGCCTGTGCTGTTTCTAGCTTTTGGCTATTATGAACAAATCCACTCTGAACCTGTAATGTCATTTTTTAATAGACTTATTTTTTCAAACAATTTTAGAGTCACAGAAAAATTGAAAAGATAGTACAGAGTTCTCACATATCCCACACCCAGTTTTCCCTGTTATTAACATCTTCACATAATGTCCTTTTTAAGGCCCCCCTTGACTTAGTGTTTTTGGCTGACTGCTTAATGGATTTCTGTTTGGGAAGACTACAAATGCACTGATACCAGTAAATGCAGTGATACCAACGGAAAATATGTTTGTCATCCCACTGAGATTATTGACTCAGGATTTATTTTATCGAATAAGTTGGACTCAAAAGTGCCTAGTGGCTGGTATGTATATCCATTCCTCAGAGTATTGCTCAGGGAACAGGGCAGGGTTAGGTCCTTGGGTCTGCAGGTAACGGTGTTGATGCACAAGCAGATGATTACCCTACCACTACTTTCAGGCTTTCCCACTTCTAGACCTTTCTCTCACCTCCAATAAATTCTCAACAAGGTTGTAAGATGTTTTTCCAAAGCACAGATTATGATTATAACAATAATATTTATGTTGTACTTGCCAGTTTATAAAACTATTTAACATGCATTTCCTCTTCATTTCAATCTAGTAAGATAGGTTTGGTACCCATGTTAGAGAAAAACTAAAATTCAAGGAAATTAAATTCACACTGCTGGTTATTAAGAGTTTAAAGTATAAACCCAGCTCTATCTTGACCTTAAATCCTGATCTTTTTAATATATTCTTTCTACTCAACATTTTCAGACTCACCATTGTTTTTCAAGGCAAAGTCCAGACCATTTAGTAGTTTAATTTAAGACCAACTATTATTGGGATTCAACCTACTTTGGGCCCCTGCAAACTCTAGAAACACTCAATTGTATGTTTCCCAAACACTTCATGAGTATTGCTACCTCCATGCATTTTAATGATGTCTTCCCCTTTATGTTCAGAATATTATTTCTTTCTTCTATCCTTCTTATTGTGTCCCCAGAATTTGCCTCAGGGAGTATTTTTCATTCTTAGAACTCATCTTAGGTATCCTTACTTTCACATGAAGCATCTCTTGATAACTTCCCTCCTCCCCTACCCATTCCCAGCTTGAGGTACTTAGGTCTCTTTTCTGTTCTTGCATTAGTGTTTGAGTACCCAGCAGACCCATTCCATATTAAGATGCAAAAATAACTTAAACATGATCCCTTGAAATTACTTGTAATCTGTTAGGGAAATCAGACATATACATAAGTAGTGAGAATATAACATAGGGATAAAAATGAGCCCAGATACAGATTTGAATTCCCACTATATACCAGTACACATAGTCAGTACATATTTGTAAAGTTGTATTAAATAATAGACATGTTGCATTTGGGCTAAGTGGAATGATCTTGAACGTAGACAAAGATATGCCTTACCTGCTGTGGTTAAAGAGTGCAGAAGGAATCTTTACTCAAGTAAATCTCTATCCAATTTTTTCTTAGCCTTCATCCCATCTCTCCACTACCACTTTCTGGCTTTTCCACTGCTAGGCCTTCCTGTTATCTTTAGCAGATCCTCAACAAGGTTGTAAAACTTTGTTCCCAAAGCATAGCTTATGGGAAAATCTTAACTGGGTCAAAACCGTGTCAGCTTTGGACATGTTTGAGGGTAGCAAACTGTAAACTGAGTTAGTTCTCAAATAATTTAAACATATTTTAAAACAGTTATATTTATTTATTTATTTTTTTTAATTATTATTATTTTTTTTTGAGTTGGAGTCTCACTCTGTCGCCCAGACTGGAGTGCAGTGGCCGCTCCTGGCCACCACAGCCTCGACCCACTGGGCTCCGGCAATCCTTCCGCCTCAGCCTTCCAAGTAACTAGAACTACAGGCGCGCGCTACCACGCCCGGCTAATTTTTTGATTTATTGTGGAGATGAGGTCTCGCAAAGTTGCCCAGGCGGGTCTCGAACCTGCGGGCTCAGGCAATCCACTCACCTCAGCCTCCCAAAGGCACGGGATTACAGGCTGAGCCACTGAGCCCGGCTAAAACAGTTATATTTAAACATCTAAAATAACATTTCACCTACTCACAAAAGTTACTAAGATCCTATTTTATGTTTGTGTCTATGAGAATACAAAGATGAGCAAACTGTGACCTTTGACCTCAAGAAGTTCAAAGAATGCAGATACCTTCACACACAAATTTGTGTAAGCCACATATACCTTTTTTGGAAAAAAGAAAGAACAGAAATAAAATAAAGTAACAGTTTCCTATTTTTACACGAAGTCCTGTCAAATGTTTTCATGGCCATTATTTCAATTATGTTGTTCTTCATTTAGAGAAAATAGAACAAATTTGATTTAGTGGAGTTTAGTATTATCTTATTGACCAGTGACTACTGTATATTGTTTCATTTTCAAAGGAAAGCCAAGGCCGGGCACAGTGACTCAAGCCTGTAATCCCAGCACTTTGGGAGGCCGAGGTTGGAGGATTGCCTAAGCTTAGGGGTTCAAGACCAGCCTGAGCAACTGGGTGAGACCTGGTCTCTACCATAAAACCAAAAATAAGCCAGGCATGGTAACACACACCTGTAGTTCCAGCTACTTGAAAGGCTGAAGCAGAAGGATTGCCTGAGCCAAGCAGGTGGAGGCTGTGGTGGCCGTTGAGTGTGCCACTGCACCCCAGCCTAGGTGACAGAGTCAGACTCCAACTCAAATAAATAAATAAATAAAAGGAAAACCAAATAAATGCAAAAAATGAAGCCCCTCTAAAAGTTTATCAGTGTTTAAGTTCAAGTAATTTTCACATTTGAATGGTGTTTGTGTTTTGTAGCCCTTCTCTGACATCAAGTTGTAATAATGATTTTATAACATTTGTTCTATCTCACAGTTAGAAGCATCTTTCATAAAAAGTAGTAAAGGCCAGGCACAGTGGCTTATGCCTGTAATCCCAGCACTTTGAAGTGGCAAGCTGGGAGGATTGCTTGAGGCTGGGAGTTTGAGATCAGCCTAGGCAACATAGTAAATTCAAAAAATTAGCTGGGCATAGTGGCACACACCTATAGTCCTGGCTACTCTGAAGGCTGAGGCAGAAGGATCATTGAGGCTGCCATAAGCTGTGATCATGTACTGCACTCCAACCTGGGCGACAGAGTGAGACCCTGACTCAAAAAAAAAAATTAATGAAGAATTTTAGATAAAGATATAATATAAGCTCCAACACATAATCTTGTGTATATATATCAAATTGCATATAGTATCATACTATACTACTATTTGTATTAAAAATGGGAAAGTATACATATTTACTGTTATACACATTAAATATCTCTGAATGAAACATAAGAAACTGATAACGATAATTGTCTCTACAAAGCAGAACAGGATGGCTGGGGTTAGGGTAGGAGAGACATGTTATTGTTTACCATTTTATACCTCTTGATTCTTGAACCATATTACTTCTTCAAAAATATAATATTTCAAAAGAAATAAAAATTACTTGGAGATAGTTTATACTGGACATTCATAGGAAAAGATTGTATAATCTCTGTGTCTTTTGATTTAGCTACTGACAATGCAGTTGTTGTCAGGGCGTTGCTAAGTTATGTAAAAGTCTTAGAAATCCCACAGTTTAGTTGACAATAGTTTCTATGATCAAGAAGAAAGCATATCAGCGCATACAAAGTGTGCCAATTAAATTCACAAACTCATCTAGAAAAAGTGCTACATACCTCACTGCTGAATATCACTATGGTCACCTTTGAAGTACTCCCCTTGGGAAGCTATGCACCAATACCAGCACCTAGCCCACCAGTCAAAGCAATTTTGGAACTGTTTTTTTGGAATGGCCATCAGAGCTGTCATTGTGTTATCTTTGATGTCCTGAATATCATCAAAATGTCTTTCTTTCAAAATTTCCTTTACCTTCAAGTAAAGAAAAAAGTCACTGGGAGCCAGATCAGGTGAGTAGGAAGGGTACTGCAATAGTTATTTGTTTACTAGCGAAAACCTCCCTCACAGACAGTGCTGTGTGAGCTGGTGCATTGTCATGATATGAGAGTTCCTTTAGGACCATATTTGCATACATCTTTCTCATGCCAAGATCTCCAGTTAAGGTTTTCCTAACTGTTTCTTATCAATGTCTATTTGGTCTGCTATGCTTCTTACAGTCAGCTGATGATTTTGATGCACAATTCTATGAATTTTTACAATGTTTTCATCAGTTCTGCATGTTACTGGTTGTCCTGACCTCTCTTTATTAGGGACATCTTCTCTCTCCTGAGAAAAACATTTAATTCATTTGTGCACTGCCATTTTCTTTATAGCATTATCCCCATAAATTTAGACTAGCATGTTCCTGATTTCACTTCCACTCCTGCCAAGTTTAACAAGAAATTTAGTGTTTGTTCATTGCTCTAATTCAAACTCCAACATTCTTATGATGACAGCTCTGATGGCCATTCCAGCAAAAGAGTTCCAAGATCATTTTGATGGGTGGACTAGGCACTGGCATCAGTGCATACCTTCCCAAGCGGAGTACTTTGAAGGTGACTTTAGTGGTATTCAGTAATGAGATATGTAGCACTTTTTCTAGAAATGAGTTTGCGAACTTAATTGTCAGACCTTGTAGACAGAACTCTTAGAAGCCTTAGCATCATAAACTTTCAGGGCTGAAAGAAAAAGTTCATTCTAGTCTACCCCTCATTGTATGTTTGTTTGTCCTCTACAATAGGGGTCCCCAAATAGTTCATGACCTGTTAGGAACTGGGCCACACAGCAAAAGGTGAACAGTGGGCAGGCGAGTGAGTAAAACTTCATTTGTATTTACAGCCACTCCCCATCACTCACATTACCATCTGAGCTCCACTTTCTGTCAGATCAGCAGCAGCATTAAATTATCATAGGAGCACAACAAACCCTATTGTGTACTGCACATGTGAGTGATCTAGGTTGTGCAATCCTTATGAGATTCTAATGCCTGATGATCTGAGGTAGAGCTGAGGTGGTGATGCTAGTGCTGGGGAGCGACTACAAATACAGATTAACATTAGCAGTGAGATTTGATTGCACATCCCACCTCCCCACCCCTCCAGTCTGTGGAAAAATTGTCTTCCACAAAACTGGTCCCTGATGCCAAAAAGGTTGGGAACCACTCGCTACTCTACCACATTCTGGCTTATTGTCACTCCATTGTTGCTCAATATTATTAATGGAGCCTAAGCAACATGGTCTCTGTGCTGTTCAGAAAGATCACTAGACTCCTAGTCTTAGCTCTACCACTAGGTGATTCTGTGGCACTTGGCAAATCACTTTTTGTCTCTGGATCTCTCTTCATCTCTAACATTAGAGCATTGGACTGTGTCAGGGATGGTAAACACAGTGGATGGTAAGCACCTTGGTGTCCTTCTCTCTCCCCATCTGTAGGCATTTCAGTCTTGCCAGGTTTTTTATGGTAGATAATCACAAATGAAGTCTCAGAATTCTTCTCAACACTGGAACCAATTGGTAGGACTTGGATGGGACTTGACAAACAAAATAGAAGCCATTCACTTCCATCTTTAAGTTCTTAAGCAGCAGTGTGCTGGTACATATTTAGTGACATGTTCTCAGAAAAAAAAGAAGCAGCAGCCTAATTTGCATCATTTGCCAATTTCTATGGTATTTATACTTCCACCAGACTGATTTCAGACTACCAATGTGAAGTCAGCTGAGTTGCAAAGTTCCCAAAAATTTAGCGCATAAGCTTTTATGAGCTGATAGATGCTGACTCTGGCCCTTCACTGTACAATCAATGACTTTCGGTTAACTAGCCATAGCCATAAGTGAAAATTAAAATGGCTGTCTTTCCTCGGAAATTTTATCCAGAGGCATAATTCTTACCTTGCACAGTCTTTTGGACTTTGGGAATACTTGGTTGTCATGAGATCTTGGTGAAATTATTCTACTTTCCTGAGCCTCAGTTGTACTATCTGGAAAATAGGAGTAAGGCTTTCTACCTCATTAGATTATAGTGAATTGTGAGAAACTGCACATAAAGTACTTAGCATGGTATCTAACATATTGTCTGATAGTTCCCTTCCCTTACCAATGCAGGAGATTGTTATGATAGATTGTATCTTTTTCTTTCTCCCAACTAGCATTGTGAAAGACTAGCATTGCTTTCCCTCCAGCCTCTTTTTTCTGTTATACTCCATCGACAGTTCGTTTTCTTCTGCCTGTCTTCTCTGCTCTAGTGTACTTAGTATTCTGAGTGAAATTTAAAATATTTAATCTTACCAGTCCCTAAGATTTGATCTTATTTATCATCTGTCTTAGCTCACTTGTGGGTAGAGGCCAGCCCTGTAGAAGTCTTGGGCTGTCGCCCGTCACAACACCTTGAGCCACTCTTGGAATTAAACGTATGTGAAGGCTGATGCCAAAAGGAGCTTCTTTGATATGAGTATCAGAGGAGGTTGCTAAAGATCAGCCCAGAGTATGGTATGATACTCATAGAATCATATCTACTAGTATCTACTCATGACCAAAAACCTGGCAGCAGGTAGAAATAATTTTACATTTTAAGAACATGTCAATTTTTTATGAAGGTGGAATACTTTTCAACAGTTGTCCAAAACCTAAATTTTGGTTAAAACATACATATAGTATTTTTCCTCCTGTAGTATAATGTTTATAAAATGAGATATGTTAGAGGAAATGTGGTATATACTCAGTGCTGCATCTCCTAATGACAGACATCAGTTCTCCACCTACCTAATACATATACTGTGCTCCTCTACAGTGCTGTGGGCTTGGAGTAAAAAGATGAGACATGGCCCCTGCCTCCAAGGAAGTTACAATGTATAGCCAAGAGATAATTTAGGGCCGGGCTTAGTGGCTCAGCCTGTAATCCCAGCACTTTGGGAGGCCGAGGTAAGTGGATTGCCTGAACCTGCAATTTAGAGACCAGCCCCAGGAACTTAGCGAGACCTCGTCTCTACAATAAATAAAAAATTAGCTGGGCATGGTAGCACACGCCTGTAGTTCCAGCTACTTGGAAGGCTGAAGTGGAAGGATCGCTGGAGGCCAGCAAGTTGAAGCTGGGGTGACTGTGAGTGTGCTATTGCACTCCAACCTGGGTGACAAAGTGAGACTCCAAATCAAAAAAAAAAAAAGAGAGAAAGATAAGTTAGCTAACAAGTATAACGTAGGGTAAGTACAAGAAGTAATAGAATATGCAGGAGATGTAGCAGACCATAGAAGGGGGTTGTTTCCATCAGCCAGGGACGGATGGAGGATTGGGAAGGGCATCCCAGACATCGTGATGTGGGAAAACCCTGTTCCCTTTCTTTCTTCTCTCACAGCATTTAGTGCCGTGCTAAGGTTAATAAGTCTCTGGTATGGGGTGATGATATCCACTTTCATCACTTCAGTTACCATCCCTATATGCTGATGACTTCCAAATGTATATCTCCAGTGCATGTATGAATCTTGAGGACCAAATCATTGGCCTACAGTTTAACTCCACAAGGATGTCTTAAAGATGCCTCAGTTCTCAATGTTTAAAATTGAACTCGGAGCCCATTAGTGCCCCTGGCTGAGACTCACACTGACATCATGTCCCACTACCTGCTCCACGTCAGCATGTCTCTGTTCATCAGGAACATGGCTGATGACACCTGGTCTGAAGATTTACAGCGTGAATTTGGTCGTTATGGTCCTATAGTTGTTGTATATGTTCCACTTGATTTTTACACTCGCCGTCCAAGAGAATTTGCTTATGTCCAGTTTGAGGATGTTTGTGATGCTGAAGATGCTTTACATAACTTGAACAGAAAATGGATTTGTGGATGTCAAATTGAAATACAGTTTGTACAAGGGGATTGGAAGACACCAAATCAGATGAAAGCCAAGGAAGGAAGGAACGTCTACAGTTCTTCATGCTATGTTGGTTATGACAGATATAGACATTCTAGAAGCCAGAGTAATGAAAGAAGGACATCTAGAAGCCAGAGTAATGAAGGAAGGACATCAAGAAGATCTTATAGGCCTAGAAATAGACCGACTAGAAGACCAAGGCATAGCAGAATCTATTCCAACAATAATGGACCTAACTGCCGCTGGAATATCCAGTACAGTTCTGCTTACTATACTTCAAGAAAGATCTGAAAGCAGAAAAAGAACCAAAGAAAGGCAGCTCAAATGACCAAAGGGTGGGTGGAAGGTGCTGCAGTATGAATACTATACGAATATTTTGACTCTGGTCTGAAAAGAAAAAAGAAGGTAAACATTTTAGGACAGAAGGCAATTCAACTTTGTGCTTGTGAAAATTAATCCCTAAATATGAATAGATTTATATTAATTCATGGGTAACAGGTCCATAAAAAATTATTGGAAACTAGGATGTCTGAATATCAATGAAGACAGCCATAGTCTCTTACAGTGCCTCTGCTGGTCTTGTCTCTAACTGACTTGGGTAGGGAAAGGTATGATCCAGTATAAAAGTCAGTTCCATCTTCACCATTATTGGCAAATCTTGCCTTTGTTTATTTTGGTACCAGTGTTTTTTGCTTAATCGTTTGCTTTGTTGGCATCTGAATTTATTTACTTGCATGCCACATGCAGTTTACATCTTCCTCAACTAATCTCTTTCCCAGGTAAATTCCAATTATACTTACATCCAGCTAAGAGGGCCCATCTCTTCTCACCTCTTTCCTAGTCAGTATGTTCAGCAAATAATTATTGAGCCCTTACTGTTGGCAAAACATTGTACTGGATAATTTGGGAGAAAAATAGATAATTCCCTTATTCAATAAATATCTACTGAGCACAATCTAGTGAATCATTACAGTATGGCCTCATTGTTTTATTTGAGGTGTGTTATTCATGATAATAGTTTACATCATTCATATCTTAATATAATTATGAAGCCCAATATACTATCAAAGATAAGTGATTTTGTGGTTATCTGCCATTTAAAAGTAGCTAGTATTTTTAGGCCAGGCTTGATGGCTCAGCCTATAACCCCAGCACTTTGGGAGGCTGAGGCAAGTGGATTGCCTGAGCCCGCAGGTTCAAGACCAGCCCAGGTAACTTGGTGAGACCTCGTCTCTATAATAAATGAAAAATTAGCCAGGTGTGATAGTGCATACTTATAGTTCTGGCTACTCGGAAGGCTGAGGTGGAAGGATCACCAGAGTCCAGCAGGTCGACGCTGGGGTGGCCATGAGCGTGCCACTGCACTCCATCCTGGACAGCAGAGTAAGACTCCAATAAAAAAAAAAGTGTCCAGTATTTTTGTTTGCATCTTGTTAGTAAAAATAATGGAAAAATGATTTGTTTTAATCTGTAATACACTGATTTATTGTGCAGTGACTGTACTATACTAGAATTATATTCAGTTGTTAACTTTGCCTCATCAAACACATTAACAAGTAACCCCAAAAATAACTATTTAACTTTGCATTAGATATAAAGGAGACTCTGGGTGCTATAATTAGATTTTGAGGTAGACAGAGAGCTGCTATCCCAACTGATTTAGTGTGTTCTACAATTGAACAAATGATAGCCAAATTATATTTTTTTAGTGATTTACATGTACATTTTATAGGGGATATGTTCTGTGAATAGTGAATAAATAACTTTTATAGTATCTAAAAAATAAAATTGAACTCAGTATCATCTACCCTGAACCAGATCTTTTTGCTCCAGGAAACCCGCCTCAGTATATGACATAGTTTGTTCAAGCTAGAAACCTTGAAGTCATTCTTTGCTCTGCCTCACCCTCATCCCCCACCACACACACACACATTCCAGCAATCACTAAGAGGTTGATTCTAGCTGTAATACCTATTTTCCATTACTTACTTTCTCTCTCCATTGCCCCACCATAGTCAAAGCCACCATCATTTCTCAGTGGGACTGTGATAGTCTCCCAGTTGACTTACCTGACTCTAGTCTCGCTCTTCTTCAACTTTTCACACAGCAGCCAGAGTGATCTTTCCAGAACACAAATCCAGGCATAGCACTCCCCTTTTCTGTTGTCCTTAGGATGAAGTCCAAATTTCTTAACTTCTTTCACTGGATTTTCCTCACCATTTAACAAGGATGAGACCCTCTTGCTTGCTATTCATTCTTATAACACACATTTCCCTTTGTCATAAGATTGATCATGCCTGACCATAATTACCTGTTTCTCATTGATGTCTGTGTTAGATACTAGGCTCTGAGATCATGGACTATGTCTGTTTTGTTTACTGCTATACCCTCAGCCTCTTGTACAGTGCCTGGCGGACATGATACCGGATGTGTAAATGCTTTTCTTGTTTTAAATATATATTTTTCTTTTTATAATTTCTTTTCTAATCATGTTTTTAATCATATTAAATGTATTTTAAAATAATTTTCTATCCTATAGAATGAGTAGAATACCTCTAATCTAGCTCTTTGATAAATGTGGTTAGTCATATAGTAAATTATTTTTATAACAGATCTTTTTAAGGTTGTGTACATGGGTGAGATATTTCAATTTCTGTCATTATATGTGGTTCTGTCAAGAGCCATAGAGATGACTATTACAAAACCTAAGGGTAAGTTAGAGGGAAAGACATGGGAAAAGAAAACCCTAAAGGACGGAAACCTGACCTTTTTTTTCCCTGCTAGTGCTGCAATATGTATCTTCATGCAACGTCTTTTTTCTTTCTTTGGAAAGACTTTAAAGTCAGTTGCCAGAAGTGATACATATCGGATAAAAGGAGATGAACACTTTTAAGGCTCCTGAAATACTGCCAAATTGTTTTCTGTACCCACAGATAGCCCAGAGCAACATACAAGGGTGTCTGTTTTATCACACTCTTACCACCACCGGGAGTGTCATTAAAATCTTTTTGCTGGTTTCATGGAGAAAAAAATGGTTCTTCCTCATTCCTTTTAGATAGTGTTTGGTCTTTTTAATCTGATTCTTCATGCAGCTCCTTCTGAAGGAGCATCTGAACCTTCAAAGACTTGTTCAGAGGCTGTGTGGCTTGGAACCTCAGGAGCCTCTGGGGCACAGCATCTCTGTTGTGCAGTGGTAGGGAGGGGCAGTGATGGGGGGAAAACATAACACAAACCACACCATTGTTAGTGGATGAGGTCGCTGGGATAACGCTGTGAGAAGGGATGAAAAGAACGATTCTCCATTCTTGATTGTTATGCTTTCCAGGGATGAGCCAACAGCTCCAGCACGGGAAGGGATGGGTCTTTACTGCATCCAGATGCTCTTTTTTCCAGTGTTGCCTCCCATTATTTTTGGTGAGAAGGGGGATGTGTAGCATAGCAGCTGAAACAGATTAACTTTTATGCCAGTTTCCTCCCTTTGAGTGATTGCCCTGGACCTGGGGACATTCAGAATTATAAACTGCTTAGTAATGAGAACATGGTTCAAGGTCCATGGTGTGTAATAGCCAGCCTTCTGGAGTTCGTGATCATTCCTGCCTTTAACTATGGAAGCTGCTTGAGGCAAAAAGAGCTTTCTTTCCTCTCCTTCCCCACTGCTACTGCCATCGTTTAGGCCCTCATCCTGTTTTGTCTAGGCTGTGGCAGTAGCTTCCTGTTTCCCCTAATCTAGCCTCATCTACACTAATTGAAGTGATATTTCTACCATGGACACTGAGTTTTGTTTTTTTTTTTGAGTTGGAGTCTCACTCTGTCACCCAGACTGGAGTGCAGTGGCCGCTC
>CAUYQG010131732.1:0-43627 GCA_963574415.1 Tarsius wallacei
GTGCTTAATAAATGGGGGAAAAACCCCCACTGAAGATCTCCTGAAGCTTATATTCTCCATTTATAAAGTAGAAATATCATTGATTCTCTGCTTATATAACAAAGTTGTTGTGAGGATCAAATGAAGAAACAAGATATAAAAACATTGAGTAAACTGAATAGTATGGTATACATAGAAAGTGATGACAAAAAGAATTCATACCAATATAATCTTTAAAAAAAAAAAAAATCCCAACCTGCCTACAAGAATTCTTCCTCTGTATCTGAGATTGATCCCAAAAGTGGAATTTGACTTCTATTTCAGCTGAGGAAATGCAGCCACATTGGGCATCATGGCTGGGAGAGTGCATGTGAAACTCCAAGGGGGAAATGGAAATTTCAGATATTATTAGGGCCCGGTGGCCAGGGGTGATACTCTCTAAGGATTTTGCTGGCAGGTAGAGGGAAAAGTCAGTGGGGATGCACAGGCTGTCGTTTAATTGGTGTGACTGGTAATTAATGGTATATCAGAAGAAGGAACAAGGAGTTGTGCCTTCTAATTTAAGATGTGGTGCTTAAGACTGCATCCACCAGAGGAGAAAACCTCCCTGGCAAACAGACATATTACATCTTTGCTGGATTTGTCATGTTCTTTTGTATAAAAATTATGGAGCTAAAATAATGTTTAAGCTTCCTGTGCTCTGCAATAATCATCAGTTAGATCTTGCCCAATGAAAAGGGTAATATTCTTGCCTAATTATAGACCAGGGCAGAGAAAGGAGATTAAGCAGTTCTGGCTCTACAGGTGGGCAGGTTGGAGTCCCCTTGGATGTGACCTGAGGGGTATAAACATCTGTCTTTCCTCCATGACATTCCTATCAGATTTATCTTCTAACAGTGTCGTGAGACTTAAATACACATTTTATCTAGGAGGGTAGCCCACTATTCCTAGGTAAGTAGAGACACAATAGGAAAAACACTAAGAGAAAATGGAGGCTTGTAGAGGCTCACCAATTTATCCACAGCCACACAGCAGAGCTGGAACTCAAACCCATATCTTCTAGTCCCAGCCTCATTCAGTGCTTTTTTTTTCCCACTACATTGAGTCTACATTTGTCTCTATGAATGACTGCTATTTTCTCTCTTGCTCATGACATGTACAGGTCCACGGCTGTCTCAGAGTGGCTTGATAACCCCCAAGTAACCATTCAACAGTTAATTTCTTTTGCTACAAGTACAGGTTCACAGCTATAGTAAATTCTATAGGTGGATTGGGAAGATCCAAAAGAAAAGGCTTTGTTTGGTCTTACCAATATACTCCCCAAATGAAAGCTTCTCAAAATATCAGTATGATTCTGGGTTTAATACTTCAAATCAAGTGGAAACTATGACTCAGGTAGGTTCCTATTGATGCAGGTTGTGTACACTGACTGGCAGGTTCATATTGTAGCACTCTGTCCAATGAGCACAGACTAAGCAGTCACCAGGACTGAAAGGAGACTAGAGATACTCAGTAGGTAGAGCAACCAGTCCCTAATCCTAATACCTCTGAATCTCTGGAAGAGTTTAGTACAGGGATTCCTGACCATGGCTGCAGAGAGCAGGGTCATGCAGCAGTAGAGAAAAATAAGACCCAGGGTGAGAACTGATCATTAACTTAAACTCTCAAAATTTAATAGATTGTGTGTTTTCTTGTCCTTACAAGTATGTCTTTCTTACCTTTTCATTGCTCAAAATGTACTTTCTATGCTTAAAAGGTATAACAATAAAATGTAATGTATAGTCCTTGTTTAAATCCTGATTAGAGGAGAAAAAAAACCCCACAATTTTAAAAAGTCATTCTAAACTGAATATTAGATGATAATAAGAATTGTTTTCAGGCCAGGTATGATGGCTCATGCCTATAATCCCAGCACTTTGGGAGGCCAAGGTGGGAGAATTGCCTGAGCCCAGGAGTTTGAGACCAGCCTGGGCAACATAGCGAGATCATGTCTCTACAAAAAATTTAAAAATTAACCAGGTGTGGTGGTACGTGCCTATAGTTCCAGCTACTCAGGTGGCTGAGGTGGGATAAATGTTTGAGCCCAGGAGTTCAAAGCTGCAGTGAGTTGTGATTATGCAAAAAGAAGAAAAGAACAAATTGTAATTCTGTTGGGTCTGATAACGACATTGTAGTAAAATAACAAGATGTTCTCTTTCTTTCCTTTATACTTTCCAAATATTGTAGGTGTGAACAGCAATAATGTTTGGATTTAAATGTTTGCTTTAAAATATATCAGCAAACAAAATATTTTAAATGATATATGAAGCAAATTGGCAAACTCCTTACTACTACAAAATCTGGGTAATAAGTATATGAACATTCTTTGTACAACTCTCTCTTCTTTTGTATAGACTTGAAAATATTCATAATAAAAAGTGTTTTCTTTGCTGTTTTAAAAGATTAAATATCTTAATTTGATACATTTAAAAACTGACAGCACTATGTCAGTCTTCTTCATTAGTACAGTGGACTAGGAGTGATAGAACCTGGCTCCTGCTGGTTCTTACTCCCAAGTACCCTTGGTCGTGTCACTCTGAGCCTAGTTTCCTCCTAGTAAAACAGGTGTAGTAACACCTAGAGCTAGTATCACTTTGAGATTCTATTAAGGAAATAGCCATGAAAGTGCCATTCTGCATAAATGCATCTGCTTGGTCAGCAATATTTCTTGTGTATGAACCGCGACAAGGTCCTGTGCCAGGCACCAGCGATGGAATGGTCAAATTATAGTCCCTGCACTCAAGGACTTTCCATTACTATTATATAGCATATACATTGATTGCCACAGCGATGGCAATTCCAGAACAAACTCTGGCTTCTAGTGTAAATACCACCTACAATTTTTAATAAAGGCCAGAGGCCCCTGCTTAACTCCCCAGCCTCATCTCTTTCTCAATCAGTTCCTCCCTTTTGGTTCCCTCAGATTCTAGTTTTGGTATTTTCTCAGTTCTACCATTTCCCAACTGTTCCCCCTGCCTGGAAAACCTTTCTCATCGGTCTTCGTGTAGTTTTTCCTTCTCCCCATCTTGTCTTAAACATCACTTCCTTAAACACCCCAGTGAGCTATAACGGGTCTTTCCTTCAAGTGTTTAATATCTAATGTGGCCATCCCTGCCTCATCCTAATTTTTAAAAAGTGGACTAGCCATTTTGAAAAGTGGAGAATTTGATAAATACGTTATATTTCTTGATAGCTCTCCTACTGAAATAATTTTCAAATTTCTTTATTTTTTTTTTGAGTTGGAGCCTCACTCTGTTGTCAGACTGGAGTGCAGTGGCCACTCCCGGCCACCACAGCCTCTACCTGCTGGGCTCCGGCGATCCTTCAGCCTCAGCCTTCCAAGTAGCTAGAACTACAGGCACGCGCTAGCACACCCAGCTAATTTTTTTTGATTTATTGTGGAGATGAGGTCTTGCCAAGTTCCCCAGGCAGGTCTCGAACCCTCAGGCTCAGGCAATCCACTCACCTCAGCCTCCCAAAGCGTGGGATTACAGGCTGAGCCACCGAGCCCAGCTAATTTTCAATTTTCAATCGAGGTGAAAGAAAGAATCACCAGAGACATGGATTGAGATAATTGTTTATGAATAACTTCATTCTCAACATAATTATCTCTTTCTGAATCCTAAAATCACCTAGCCTGATTCTTTTTCAATCATAAGATTACCTTTCGCTATTTGACATGCTGTGTTCCTGTCTATCGTCTTAATATTGCAAGTATTTTACGGTATGCAACCAAAGAAGTCACATAATGAGAATTTACTGGCAGCCCCCAAACTCACAAACAGGAGCTGAATAGAAATTCTTCAGCACAATTTATAGTAACAATTTCATGCTCAGTTTAGCTATTTCCATGACTCAGACAAAAAAAAATCCTTTTGCTTATTTCAGTAATTTTTTTCTGTAAAATTGTTCCCCTGATTTTTGGCAAAATATCTATGAGTAAGTGAAGCACTCCCTGGGTGTATATGAAACTGGAATTGTCATTTAAGTAGGGACAAAGTGTAACTCTATAATGTCCTCTGCACAGTACCATTTGCTAAGAAAATTGAACTCTAAAATAAAGATAATACAGAACCACTGAGGGATTTTTAAGGGATATAGGATATGGTCATTTATTCACCAACAATGTGATTGATGGAAAGACTGGACAGTAGATATAAGACCTAGAGGTCATTCAGGCATCTCTTTCAATGGTCAGGTGAGAAATGGCAAGAATGATGGGAAAGGGAAAAAGGGGACAGACATTTGGAGGTGTAAAAAGAGGCTTTCCTGATTAATTCGATGTGGTCTATGAGAAAGAGTAGAAATATTCAAGAATCCCTTGGGTTTCCGGCTTGGCAAGTGACTGAGAACAGAAAGGAGCTGCCATTGACAGGAACAAAACAGCAACAACAACAAAACAAAAAAAACATAGAGTCCATGTTGGGACACATTGAATTTAAGGGGGCATCATTATGGCCCAGTGGTCTTATACCTGGCTTCCTTAATTCCTGAAACTGGGAGTATAGGAAACCACATCTTTACAATTGAAGCAATTTATAAAGCATCTTTAATAAACTGAAGCAAGAGACTTTCCTGGGCTTAAGGAACTGTTATAGATAAGGATGTGCTTTATTGACAGACAGGGTTGTGTGAGACACACACTAATCTGTTCTATTAAAAAATAACTTTTATGCACAAATAAAAATATGCCAGGAGAAAACTGATCTCTATAGAACTAAAACAGGCAAATTCAACTTCCCTCTTGATTAATAATTGAAGAAGAAATTCCCATCAAGGCACCCTGGGAAGTGTAGGAGTAGTGCCTATAATTAGACTTCAATCTGAACCATGAGGGTGAGGATCACAAATCTGACTCAGAGCCTGGTGTCAGTTATTCACAGATTGCACAATGAAAGGCTAAAAATTTGGAAGATGCAGGATAAGTGAAGTCCAATTCTGGGGGTAGTTTTAGCACAGTCACAGGGTAAGTTCTTTCCAGTAAACCTGGGTTCAGTGTTATTTGTTGGCAAATTGATTCTCTGTCTTCTTTAATCTCAGCCTGAATGTTGTGGGACTTGCTCAGGAATGGTATTTGTGCTTCCGATCCAAGAGCCAGGAATCAATGTACTCCAACAATTTTCCTATTCATTTTAACCAAAGCAGAGCTGGCTTTCATAAACCAATGCAATAAACTATTCTCTTTAATACAATCTAGCTATGTTTGCCCTATTTTAGAATAAATTAACATCCACAAAAACTCACCACGACTGCTCTGTTCAACAGAGAACTACAGCAACAACAGCAGGTCTCATTTGGCCCATTTTGGATTCACCAAGACGCAGGAGGGTGTGAAAGCAACACATCTCAGACAAAAGTCAGTCTTAAACAGGAGTCTAATATTCCTTGCCCAATTGCTTATTTTATTTCCCATTTTGAGTCATTATCTAAATTCTTTATTTCTTTTTATTTCATATATAGAACAAATCCTCCCCCTCTATTCAACAACCTTTCAGATATCAAATGGAGGAAGGAAGGAAGGATGGAAGGAAAGGAAGAGAGAGAGAGAGGGAGGGAGGAAGAAAGGAAGGAGGGAGGAAGGGAGGGAGGGAAGAAGAAAGCGAGGGAAAGAAGGAGGAAAAGCTTGCATTTCTCCCAGTCTTACTTTTACATAAAATACCTCCTCTGCCTCACAGCCTTTACCTGCGCCCCTTAGGACCCCTTGTAGATGCTTGTGCTAGTCTCTCCTCTCCTCTCTCACACTACTCACCCCTGTACTTTATTTTGTATCATCTGTCTTCAATCTGCCCCAGCTCCTGATTGCTCAGTCTCTTCTTACTCATTTTTGGCACCTTCATTCCCAGAACTGTGTCTGGTTAGCTCATGAAGGCGTGTGATAAATGTCTGCCATATGCACATATCGTCTTTGAGGCATCCTCTACTTTCTTAATAACCCTCTTACAGTTGGGGGTCTCCCTACAATTGACCATGATTTAATATATTTAAATACCCCAAAGCTCTTTCTTCCCTAAAAG
Organism: Tarsius wallacei; assembly: GCA_963574415.1. Taxonomy (NCBI): domain Eukaryota; kingdom Metazoa; phylum Chordata; class Mammalia; order Primates; family Tarsiidae; genus Tarsius; species Tarsius wallacei. Next base: position 6,033 of record CAUYQG010131732.1, read on the forward strand.
TCCCTTTTTAGCAGCTCCTGTTCTCAATTCACAGGTGTCTTATCTCCTTAAGTGTATTAATTAGAAGTATTTTGATCTTCCCTCAATTCCCTGCATTATCTCTGAATTCTCTGGATTCTTTATGATTCCGCTTTTGTTTTAAGGATGTCCTCAAATGTCTGGTGATTCTCGCTTACAAATCCAAATTAAGAATGAAACACTAAAATGCTGACAAGAAGCTCTGTGTGCCTGGGCAGGGATTGTCAACTAGTGGTAAATTGGGGAAATATTCATTCTAGAGATATTCAAATGTCAGGACCTGTAAGTCTCCATGCTTAGGCCAGTTAGTTTCCCCAGATCTCTTAATAACATTTCTTTCAGGTTAAAAACCTGGTTGTTGGCTTCCGTGGGTGAAGAAAGGGGAGAAGCTTAGACAAGGGTGGGGCTGGGGGGAATGTCTCATAATTCACTAAGCGCCTTTCTTAATACCTCTGCTGTCAATGCAATGTTTATGCCCACCATGATCCATGTCTGATGTCCCAAGTTCATAGACTTTCTAGGTCAATCTTTCTAAAGAGGAAGCATGCATTTACTAGGGTGGGAATGGTTAGCAGGTCGAAGTAGGACTCTGGGGTTCCAATTGCTCTTTATAAGACTCCTACCTGCTGGGCGCGGTGGCTCAAGCCTGTGATCCCAGCACTTTGAAAGGCTGAGGCAAGAGGATTGCCTGAGTCCAGGGCTTTGAGACCAACCTGGTCAACTTGGTGAGACCTCGTCTCCACAATAAATAAAATTTAGAAAAAAATAGCCAGGCTTAGTGGCATGCGCCTGCAGTTCCAGTTACTTGGAAGGTTGAGGTGGAAGGATCGCCCCTGCCCAGCAGGCTGAGGTTGCAGTGGCCATGAGCGTGCCACTGTACTCCAGCCTGGGCGACAGAGTGAGATTCTGACTCAAAAAAAAAAAATTCTACCCAATCTCTGTGTTTTCAGCCCACATCCACGGCTTTAGGTACTCAAGGCCTTTAATACCTGAGTCCTTTCAGGATTCTGTACATCTCATTAGCTTCTTAACCTTGTGGATACTTCGGTTTCTGTGTTTTCAGCTCTGCCATGTCAATTTCCCCTCAACCATCAGCTTTCCAGCTGCCCAAGTTTTTTTCTTATTTCTTTTCAGGCCTAGACCTTTACCTGTTTAAGTTGCTTAAATGCCACTGTGGTGGAGTTTTGGAAGAGAATGAAATATATGCAGGCATTCAAATGGCCACATTTAACAAGAAGTTCAAAACTTATATTGAACTTGATTAAATTTAAGCTTGGTGCTTTCTTGCCATCAATCTACCTCATCAGGAGCATACAGAACCCAGTTCTATCATTATCACATTTCCTGTATCTCCAAACCTTGCAATATCTGCAAAGTACAGAAGACCTCACAAGAAGATACGCAAGGATTTATTTTTGTACGTTTTGTCTAGTTTTTACTAATGTTTTCCTATCTTTCCAGATTGACATAGAACTATTCCATGAATACATTTATTCATTCATTTAAAACATGTACTGGGGATATAAATTAAGGTTTAAACAATCTTACTGCTGGTTGCCTTCAAAGAATGCCCTGTTTTATTGTCTGTTTTCTTGTCTATGCCTGTTTTCTTGCCTACTAAGGGGCATAGGCAAGAAAACAGGCATAGGCAAGAAAACAGACAATAAAAATTTTGTTAAGGCATAAACAGAGAGCCACCCAACCCATTTTGAGAGGAAGTACAAAGAGAATTGTGCTCAAGAGGAGGTAAAACCCAGACTTGATCTTAGAGGTTGTATTGGTAGGCAAAGACTAGGTGTAGTGGTGACAGAAGGCATATTAAAGCAAAGGGAGCAGCTGTGTAGACGCAAAGGATTATGCCTCTTCTGCCTCTGAAGAGAAGACATTTTTCTCTACTGATAGAAAATACAGGACAAAGGGGACTAGGTCATCTTTTGATGGGATAACCTGATGTTCGTGTTCTTCCATGAGAAAATGGAAAGCAGCTCCCTGTCACAAAGTCTTTGGCTTTTGAATTACCAAGTAAAACGGAGGTGTCAGCAACCCTTGACTGAATGTGAAACTTGCTAATAGAACCCCTGCATTTGCGGAGGGATAAAAGAGCTTTAAAAAGTAAAAAAGCACAATGTGAATATATGGGGTTAATATTATTCCGACTACCTCACCAACTACCACCATCCCTAGCCCCGAGGGATCCTCTTAAATTTATGAAATGAAGCTGCTTCTCTGTGGATGTAGAAATTTCTTGGTTTCAACATTGTACTATAGTTATGCAAGATGTCAACACTAGGGCAAGGCAGGATGGAAAATGTACAGGATCTCCATATATATTTCTTTGAAACCTCCTTTACCACTTTCAAAAGCTACAAAAAAAAAAGAAAGAAAGAAAGAAGAAGAAAACAAGCTTCTTAAGGTGAGAGATGAGCTCTATTTCATTTGCATCTCCATTCAGGGCTATAATGAATTGAACCCAGTACACTGATGAGAATTATTATGAAATTACAATCCAATTAGGATGGTTTCATGGGCCTGGTAAAAGCTTGGATTAGAGGCCAGGCACAACACTGGGGGATTCAGTGGACACAGGGCTGGGTAGAGAGTTAAAGCATTAGCCTCTAAGCATAAGAACCACAGATTTTAAAATATATTCAGTATAGTTAGCATTTGATCAAAACCCACTGTGAAGCAAAAACTTTTCCTTACTGGGCATTCTATATTCTAGCTCTGCTACCAGGCCCACCGGTGAATACAATATGTCTCATCAACCCCCAGATTCTCCCAGTTCCCATTCCATCCTGGTGCTGAAGGGAGATGGCTAAGGAATTCCAAGGCACGGTCAGGAAAGTGATCTTGAAATCATATACAGTGGATAATGCTATCATTAATGCTTCATGGTGTTAGGAACCTGTGAAGCGAGGAAACTCTTTTATGCAAAAGAATATCTGGATATTCAGGCAAAATTGAAGAGATGAGTCAGGAATAAACAAGGCAAACTTACTTAGCAAGAACTTCAGCCCTGGTTTTTCCAAGACTCAGTTCAGGTTCTGATTGTTTACTCTCATATCTAATGACCTCACTTCCCTGCTCTGTTTTACATCAGAAGGGCTGAGCTCATGCAAATCACCCTTTCCTGGGCTTCCTGGAAAAATGATTCTGACTAAGGTTCTGCCAGTGGGAGGCACTGTCAAGAGATTGGAAGACAGCAGGGAGGGAGGCACAGCTTCAGGTGGCATTTCAAGAATGCCTGTTTTTCCTCCAGGATTTATATAGATTTTCCTTAATTTTCAGGTCTTCATTACCACAGATGTGAAGGTTTCTCAATATGCTCTTGCTCTGGCTTCCTTTAATCAGAACAGAAAGAGAAAATTCTCTGACTTTATTCAAACATGTTAGGGGTTTGCTGAAGAGTAAATTAGCATGTACATTTTAACAGCCACCAGATAAATGCACCCAATAGGCAGTGCCAGTACTAGAAGTTTTGACTATAATGCCTGTGGTAGGCTGAATAAGTGTCCCCAAGGATATCCATGTCCTAATCCCCAGAATTTGTGAATGCTACTCTGTATGGCAAAAGGGACTTTGAAGGTATGGTTAAATTAAGGATTTTTAGGTGGGAAAATTATCCTGGATTATATGAGTGAGTCCTAGATATGATCACACAGGTTCATTTAAGAGGTAGGCAAGAAGGTCAAAGGAGGAAGCAGGAGGTGAGACACTAAAAGTAAGAGGTTGAAGTGATTTGAGGAAGGAGCCACAAACCGAGGAGTGTAAGCAGCCTCCAGAAGCAAAAAAAAAGGCAAGGAGATGGATTTCCCATGGAACCTCCCAGGGGGAACCAGCCCTGCTGACACCTTGACTTTAGCCTAGTGAAACTGATGTCAGACTTCTACCTTTCAGAACTGTAAAATAATATATTCGTGTTGTCCTTAGACACTACATTTGTGGTAATTTGTTACAGTAGCAATAGGAAGTTAATATAGTATCCCTGACTATAAACAGATTCTTCTTTCTTTAAATTCCACTGGAATATGAAAAGCATCCTCCTGCTTTAAAAATTCCACATCTAGGTTATTAGCAAAATCTATATTAGCTAGTAATAAGTCTAGCTTGCTACAAAATAATCCTTTAAAGAAGTATATAAAATTTCTTTGCTTCAGATATTGCAGTGCCTCGAATCCCCCATCAAGACTGAAGGATTTACTATCCCAGTTGCCCTTGGCTGAAGACAGCTATATCACCCCAAGTCACTCCTCCTTCTTGGGAGGAGCGTGCATATAAGGTCTGAAGTATGTTACGGTAGCAATAGGAAGTTAATACAGTATCCCTGACTATAAACAGATTATATAAGTGAGTGAATATGAAGGCCCAGCCCCTCCCAACTCAAGACAATGCTAACCCGCTATTCCTTTAGAAGTCTTTGTTGGGGTTGCACCAGCATTTAAATTTCCTTCTGCCCAATCTTGCTCTCTTCCTCTGGGTTTTAATTCTTAATCACTTCTAAATAAATTTCCCATTTGCCAGTCTCCTGAGTCTGCTTCTCAGGAATCCAACCAGCAAAACTGATTTATCCATATTTAGGCAAAAACACGGCTTGGCTAATTTCCCTATATATCAGTTAAGAATTATTAACCAACTCTCCTCAAGTACATCAAACTAAAAAATAACTTAGAAAAATGCAAGATTCTCTCAAAAGGAATTGTAAACATTTACGCTGTCCTTCAGCTGGGGTGTTAGATACAGGGCAAGTTAGGAAGTGAGGAAGGAAGAAAACATCAGAAAAGGGGTGACAATTGAATGGCTCACATGTATGGAGGAAGTATATAAGGATGAGAGATGTGCTGCCGGTCACTGCACATTTAATTCTTATTATCACCTCCCCGAGATAAATGTCATTATCCCAATTTTACAGCTGATAAACATGAGGTCTAATCGTGACTGGCGAACCAGCTAGAGAATAGCTGAGTCAAGAACTGAGTCTCGGTTTATTGGAATACAGAGACCACCTCTCTGGAACATCTTTCTTCCAGCTCCATCTTTCCTTCCAAGTTTAGCTTAAATGCCACTTCCTCCTTCAAGCCTTCTCTGGTCACCACGAACAAAAGTCATCTCTCCTACCTCCAAATGTGTGTAGCACTTAGCGTCCATATTATTTTTTCAAGAGTTATCACATAAGACCCAGCATTGTAGTTACTTATATGTGAATTGTATTTTCCACACTGAACCCAAACCCAGAGAACTGGCTTAGACAAATATGAACCCCAAGAATCAGCATAAGAACATTTGTTGCAATTTGTATTTCTTGCTTGGTAGTACTCTAAACACACTCAGTTCTTCACACTTCTGTTCCCCAGAACATGTAAACAGCCCATCTGTGCATGTATCCTGTACCCGTGCCTGCAGGGTATACTCCTCTTTTTTAGAAATTCCAGTTATGTCCTCTTTAATAGTCTTTTCTGATCTTGCTTTCTGAAATGAAATTAATCATGTCCCTCTTTATCCTCCCCTGTTCCCCACACATATATCCATTGTTGCCTTAATGACAGTTATACCTTTTGTGTTCATCTTGTTTTCCCTGCTATCCTAAAACTTCATGGAGGAATGGATTACATTTTATTTGACTCTGTGGCATATATATTATTTGCTTAGTACAAGTACTTAGTACATAACATACCTAGTAGAAGTATCTCGTATATAACAGGTGCTCAATAATATCAATAAACATCAATTGAATTGAGTGAGAGCACTGAGTACGAGGCCAAAATAATCTCAGAAGGGATTCCAGGTGTGCATACTTATTGCTGGGATGGCCAGGGGCAAATTACTTAGCCTTTTCGAGTTGGAAATAATGACAACTACAATCACAAGACATTTGCAAAGACAAATAAAATGACACATATAAAGGAACTGCACAAAGCAGGGGCTCCAAAATGCCCATTCTTCTCATAGTAAATTGAAGTTGAGTTTGCTACCAACTTGTTCATGCCTTTTTTGTACTCAGGATTTGACAGAACCTTCTAAGTTAATTTAGGATAAATTAGTGTTTAGCATAAGCTTTTCATTGATTTATTCTATGATCAATATCTAAGAATGTTTGTTGTCCATGATGAAGAAGGAAGAAGGGTTGTAGGAGGAAGAAACATTAAATTTATTCCACTCAAATTGCTAGCCAGAAGGAGAATGCTCAAGGAAGTATAACTTACAGTGCTGTTTGATTCTAAGTAGAGAGGATCTCGTAGGGAGACATACAAATCCCACACAAACACACCAAAAGGATTAGATCACATGGGGGATTTGCTTCCCACCTTGCTCAGAGTTACCAAGGTCACATTGGCCCTTTCAGGACATGTCATCTGGCTAGAGGAAACTCTGGTGAAATCTTATGGGATATTAGTACCTCTGCAGAAGAAAGCAAGAAACAAATCACCTAAGATCTACACATTCACATTCAGTCTTTGTTGGCCCAATCAAATTAGGCCCTGTTAGAGAATAAAATTCATAGCAAAAAAGAGCACAGTTTATGTTCAATTAAAATGCAGAATCATCACTGTTTGCCCCAAAATGCTAAAAACTTTCATGAATGAGTGGTGTCATTATGTGTTTCTTTTTTTTTTTTTTTTCTTTTTTCTTTTTTTGAATCTGTGCTGTATAACTGCACCCCAGCTTGGAACCACAAAGCAGTGACTATGGATCACATAGGATGGATCTATCTGGCACATAGCCTGCACTTGTTTTATTTCTCTACTTGCTCTTGGAAAGGAGGATAGAACCAAGCTTTGAAAGCCAATTCTTCTTCACTTTGAGATGATTACAATGAGTGGTTCTCAGGTGTACATTTGAAATGTAGAGGTGTTTTTTTAAAAGGTATATTGTTCTAATATCATTGTGGTATGATTACAAATGTCACCTGAGGGCAGCCCTTTCTCTGTGTAATGTCATATCATAGGTGTGCTTGTCACTTCCTCTCAGGTTGGTCTCCCTTTGACAAGACCCAATAAATTGTATTTGTATTCAGACCCTTTTCCCTGAGTTTCAGATCCCACTACAGTTGTGCACGACTAGCCCTCACCTCTGAACTTTTTATAGGCTCTTTTAATCCTTTCAAAAGCTCTGTGTGGAAGATAGTCGTATTTCACTGTACATATGTGAAAGCTGAGGCTCACACTAGTTATGAAGTATGTCCAAAGTCACATAGCTGGAAAGTGGCAGTGGCCAAAGTGAAACCCAGATCTAACAAATTTCCAGCGGTGTATGTGACCTCAGCTGTGTACACAAAATGACTGTAAATATGAGAAATGACTTGAACAACACAGATAAGACAATGATAATGACTTTTCTATTACAGGCCCGATCGTCATAATAATTTCACAGCCACTGTGGGCTGAATCATATCCAAATATTCAACCACAACTGAGGGAGCCTGCTCTGGGGCTGACAACAGTGGACTTGCAGTGAGCAACCCTTGCTCTCGCCTTCCCCTCCAGAGATAGAAGGCGCAATTCACAACTGGACCAGCTTTCAAATGCCAGCACAACCGCTCCTCTCTGCCTCCTATGACCATATGTAGTTCTCTTAATTAGGATCAACCTCTTTTCTATGCATGTTACTACCTTTATGCATTTCTCTTGCTCCTGAATTAAAAATATTTTTGTCTGTAAATAGAAGCAGTCTACTCCTTGGGTCCCCAAGAATTCCAAGATTTAGGATCATCACAATAAATATCACATCCACACATAAAGTCCAGTAAAAAAATATTAGTCACTTCCTTTCTATTACAGGAACAATTTCTTGGGGGACATTTTCAGAAAGAAATACATATATTTTATCTGTTGATGATAGTGACCAAGGAGTACAAAAATCAAACCACACTGAGAGGTAGAGGTTAGAAATTCTTTAAATTGGAAAATATTGCATTTCAAAATGTAAGACGTATTCTGTTCTGTGGATGAGCCTAGGTGTCCACCACACTGGGAGTTCCTAAAGCAGTGATTATATTTTTTCATCCTATTGCCACCTCTCACCCAACCTGATTCTTTACCCTCATACGAGACAAAACTTCTACAGAGTTAAAGGTCCATTTTGGAGTCTGCCATGGAGCAAAATTAGAATAAGAAATTTCAGAGAGGCGGGGCTCGGTGGCTCAGCCTGTAATCCCGTGCTTTGGGAGGCCGAGGTGAGTGGATTGCCTGAGCCTGCGGGTTCGAGACCCGCCTGGGCAACTTGGCAAGACCTCATCTCTACAATAAATCCAAAAAAAATTAGGGGCATGGTAGCGCCCGCCTGTAGTTCCAGCTACTTGGAAGGCTGAGGCGGAAGGATCGCCGGAGCCCAGCAGGTCGAGGCTGTGGTGGCCAGGAGTGGCCACTGCACTCCAGTCTGGGCGACAGAGTGAGACTCCAACTCAAAAAAAAAAAAAAAGAAATTTCAGACAGTGTGCCTCACATGACTTAGCCTGGCATTCAAAGCTCTTGTGATCTACCCTCAGTTTCCCTAACTCCTGACAACCAGCCCTTACAACATTTCAAGTGCACCAAGTGTTTTCAGAGTATACTTTGTACTTTGCCATTTATATTTTTCTTAGCTCTTTTTTCCCTCTCTTCTTATGATGATGTTTCTTCTATCTTGACACTCTAACCAGTGTTCTTGGCCCAGAACAATGACCACTTTCTCCTCTAAATCATTTCTTAGTCATCTGGTCCAAATGAAGCCACTTTACTGTGCACTAACAAAGCACTTTGTTATGACTGACACCCATGCCCTGTTGTGTCTTGATGGTTTTATGTGTGTATTCTCTCTCCTGGAGGAATGCTCTAAAAGGATACGAGACACACGTCTCCTATAGCCTAGCACATAATCAGTCCCAAATAGATAAAGCCTTGTTGAATGAATGAAGTAATATAAGAAAAGAATGCAAGACAGTAAACATGAACATTGAATTTTTCTATTTGGCCTTTCAAAGAATATCCATTGAAATTACTGCAGAGATCATGTGCATTATGGAATAGACATTGTTACTAAAGACACTGCAATATACCCAGTCATGTACCTAATGTCCCCGCACAGAGATGTCTGTAGAAATTGAGATAAATAATCTTATTGAATGTATGGCAACATTTTCTTAGGATATTGCCAGTGAGGTTAATGTATGCTAGTAAATAATTAACACATTCATGAGTGGATAAGAAGTTGGTCCCAGAATTTGGCGTGTGTGGTCTTGGGAGCATCTGAAGATGGGGGCATGGATGATATGGCTGGGGACTGGTATAGTCCCAGAGCAAGGGAAATGGCTACCACAAATAATTGCACAAACATTCTGTGGCAGGATGTTTTAAGATTCCTGTCCATGTTGGCCTCACATGAAGTCAATGCTCAATAAACGAGGTACCTTCTGTGCTCCCATCCATCCATCCAGTGTTTCTCTCCATCTTGGTATTTGCTATATCATGATAGGTGACTTCCCTGTGCCTCACCACTAAGGATTACTACACAACAGTTTACAAACATAACCCTAGCACCTAGTTCAGTGCCTAGCACATAATCAGTCCCAAATAGATAAAGCCTTGTTGAATGAATGAAATAATATAAGAAAAGAATGTAAGACAGTAAACATGAACATTGAATTTTTCTATTTGGCCTTTCAAAGAATATCCATTGAAATTACTGCAGAGATCATGTGCATTATGGGATAGACATTGTTACTAAAGACACTGCAATATACCCAGCATTTTCTGTTCAGAAAAAATCCTTGTCAGAATGCTCACATTGGGTCAGCTGGGACATGCTTTGGAAACTAACAGATAGATCCCATTCCCTGCCCAGACCTCAGCAGCAATTGCTCTGGAACCCTGGGAGTTTATGTGTTTAGGCCCTTGTTTGTGTGGATTTAAAAGAAACAATAATATAAATTCTCAGGGAAGCTTTAAGAGATTTGACTTTCCCATTTATATTAAATTTCTTTAAAGAAGAAGGAACATTTAATTTAAAGTGTTTAGACCTACTAAAAGCACAAAAGAGCTACCCACAGTCATATACTATGGCCTACCACCCCTCTCCCTTTCTTATCGACAAAGCTTCATTCCCTAAATTCAAATCCAAGAGGATCTATTCCATTGCCCCAGAATATATATTTTGTCCTAAATTGCTGTCACATACTGTTCTACTGTTTCAGCAGTGAGCTGCTGGCATCATAGTGCTCTGGGGAAGATGTGCTAATCAAGTCTGTGCATCTCCTTAAAGATGCCTAAGCAGTGCTATAGGCATTTCACAGGCACAACTTGAACCTTCTAGGAGAGGTTCTGATGCAAAGACACCCTAGTCAGCACCTGGTTCACCTGGACATAGCTTGTCTCAGACTACACAGTTCAGGGATCTTACTTGCTGGTTGTACAGAGAACTCAGAAATGTTAACAGATGGCAGGCAGAACACAACCCTGAACAGTCGGCAGGGTGACACTCATTAAGAGTCATCACTGAATCCATTTCCAGCAAAATCCCATTCCAATGAAATATCACTTTCCAAAAAATGTCAAGCTGCTTAAATGAAAGGGACTACAGGCTACTGTAATGCCAGACCTGGTTGAAACTCTGTAGATAACAAGGACTCTTTTAGAGTCTCAGGGGACTTTTTTTGTTTGGTTGATTGAGTTGGAGTCTCACTCCATCGCCCAGGTTGGAATACAGTGGCACGCTCAGGACCACCTCAGTATCGACCCACTGGGCTCCAGCGATCCTTCCACCTTGGTCTTCCAAGTAGCTGGAACTACAGGCGTACACTACCACACCCAGCTAATTTTTTTATTTATTGTAGAGACGAGATCTCACCAAGTTTCCCAGGCTGGTTTTGAACCCACAGGCTCATGCAATCCACTCACCTCGGCCTTCCAAAGTGCTGAGATTACAGGCTGAGCCACGGTGCCCAACCTCCAGGACTTTTTATCCATCATTTCCTCCCAGTGTGTGTGTGGGGGGGAGGCAGGGACTGATCAGATCTCTCCTCTAGCCTTTTTAGCCTCTGTAGATGAGACAGAAAGCCAGGTAGCACACAAAACTCCCCCTGTGCCCCCCAAGCTTGGCATTCATTCCCCTGCCTGCTTTTCCTCCCCAGCAGAATACCTGGGGAAGGGAGAGGAAGGGAAGAATGAGTGGAAGAGGGATATGGGATACTTGTTATTCTACAGGCCAGAATTCTTTCCACAGTGGAAATTTATTTAACCTTTCTTCAAGAGTATTACCAATTCGTTTCTGAAGAGAAGTCATTTTCTGTCTCTCTTCTACTTATTCCTAATGGAATGCAGCAATCCCAATGCAGTCTGTTAAACTACATTTTGTTGTATTTAGATGTCATCAATTAATTTCAATAATACTATTTGAAATTAGGGTCAAGCGCACACAACACCAATGCCGAATAACGATGCTGAGGTCACCAGTCCCAAATTGCTTTGCACTCACTGACATAGAAGCCAACATCCCCCCTTTTACCATTGGCTTTCCTCCACTCCCTCCAATAGTTACAGATTTTCACACCTCCAGATCTTCTTCCTACAAAGCCCCTGTTACTCCCACTAGTCCCTACTCAAAATTCTACTCAATTCCCCAAGACCCAGTGCAAATGTCACCTCCTCTAGTCAACATTCCATGAAACATCAGTCAGCAGGACATTTATCTTTCACTTGTCTGATTCTCTGCAATTTCCTGCTACTACAACTTTAATAATGCTCTGGGAAGGTTGTACTAATCCAAGTGTGGGCATCTCCTCAAAGGTGGCTACACAGTGCTACAAAAAAGTGTATCCAACATACTTGGTGCCATACTTAGTGCCTGGCATGGTGAGTCAAATGGATGGCTTCACAAAAAGACCTCTTAAACTGATTTCCCTAGCCCACTAGGGGCAAAGTGAAAATTCACATGAATGAGGCACTTGACTCTGTTTAGATGAAAGGCTGATATCCATTAGTTGGTACTTAACCTAGGAGCTAAGACACCTTGATTCTAATCCCACCTCTGCCACTAACATTTTTCCCAAGTTCACATCATGGTAAACTAAAGGTCCACCTTTGGTTTATCAGTCATTTACTTACTTGGTAAATCTCATCAGTAAACTTGGCCTTGGTTACACTGTTGTTTGCCCATAGTCCATACTTTTATATATACTCTACTCTTACAATCTTCTTGCTGCCAAAGATACCGGGCCAAAAGAACACCTAGTTGTCTATGAGAAGTAAACTCAGATTTTTTTCATGAACACACACACCAAAAGAAAGCAGGAATGCAGAGGAAGAAAGACATGGCTCTGTCATGTGACCTTGAGCAAGTTATTTAACGTCTATGAAGTAAGAACAGCCATACCAGTCCCAACTGCATAGTTATGGGCATACCATGAATTAAGTTCTGGAAGCACTTAGCAGAAAAGGCCCCCAAATGTTATCTATTTCAATTACATCCCTACGATCTTTTAATTTTAGTCCTGCCTCACGGTATTTTTTTTCTTCTTGTTTGTGAGAATGAATTCTCCACAGTTTTTAAACTGGATACTTCCTATATTTAAAGGACTTTTTACAAACTTAAATTTTTATGGTTCCTGTTTTTTTAAGAAGGATAGGAACAAACACAGATACCTTATTATTTCTAAAAATGCAGCTTTACTGTGGTATCTAAATTCCTGCAGATACATGAGAGAAGAAATAAAAATTCATGCCAAAAATGATCAGTCTGACCAGCCATGATTATGTTAATTATATCCAACTGTCATCAAAGAGATCAAAGGTTAAGTCTGCTCTCAGCCTCACAGAATGATAATAAGCATAGTTATTCTTAGCAGCAAAAGTATATATTACAATTGTATCTGGCACCACTTGACTTTTAATTTTTTTGTAAGCTAAATGATTTGCAACATATTTTCTTGTTTAAAACAACAGGTGCTTTTAGCTTAGTGAAATTCACTTTTCCCTGGCATGGCCCACCTTCTTATTCACAATGTGCTCTGCTGCTTGAGAATATTGCTTAATAAATGTAACAAAGGACTTGGAAAAACATCTCCCTTTTGGGAAGCCCTGGAGTTGCATATATTCTTTAGCTTTCCACATTTTAAGCACCTTAAAGTTTCAACAAGCCAGGCTCGGTGGCTCAGCCTGTAATCCCTCGCCTTTGGGAGGCTGAGGTGAGTGGATTGCCTGAGCTCGCGGGTTCGAGACCCGCCTGGGCAAGCGAGACCTCATCTCTACAATAAATCAAAAAATCAGTCGAGCGTGGTAGCGCGCGCCTGTAGTTCCAGCTACTTGGAAGGCTGAGGCGGAAGGATCGCCAGAGCCCAGCAGGTCGAGGCTGCGGTGGCCAGAAGCGGCCACTGCACTCCAGTCTGGGCAACAGAGTGAGACTCCAACTCAAAAAAAAAAAAAAAAAAAAAGTTTCAACAGCTCTCTGACATTTTCTTCAATTGTTCCAGTATTGAGCATTTACAGTGTGCCAGGAGCTATTGATGAGCAATATGAGCCATATGTAGCAATCTCATTTATTCTCCCAAAAGCCCGGTGGTGGGTGTTAGCATAACCACTTTATGGAAATCGATACTTGCTTGAGGTTACATAGGTGGAAACTAAATAGTAGGTACCAGATTTGAAGCCAGGTCCTCCTGTCCAGATGCAGCATCTGGTAATGGCTTGGCTGCTCATGACAATCTGCACTTCCGTGTCTTAGTGCCTGTCACAGTTCACAATGCATACAAGGAACACAACGATGATAGTGGGATAATAGTCATAACAATAGCCAACATATTTTAAGCTTATTCTACTTCTGTAAAATTTACAAATGCCATAAATTGTTCTAAGAGCTTTACATGTATTAACTCATTCAATCTTCACAAGTCTATAAGATAGGAACTATTATCCCATTTTATAGATGAAAAACGGAGGCTTACCAGGATGAATTAATGAGATAGAGGGGGAGGATCCCCTACCCCCTACTCCTTATCTATCCTTAGTCTACACCTAAAATAGAGTGTCTGCAGGAGTCTGAATAGTTCTCCTTTCTTTGGTTTATTTCTTTACCCTTCTTACCCTACTCCTGAATCTTTCATCCAGGTGATTAATTCCTCTGTAAAGCTACTTGCCTGGCAGACCAATAGGTTTGGATTTCTCTTTTCAAACTTACTTATCCAGTTTGGCATGCTAATGAGCTCTCATTGTCTTTCATTGAGCACAACAATCCTGTGTAGTAGGGATTACCCCCATGTTAAGGATGAGGAAGCTGGAGAGCAGAAAGGCTAAGTCAGCAGCTGATCTGGGATTTGATAGTAGACAGTCTGGCTCCAGAGCCTGGCTTGTAAGTCACACACTACAAGACCACTCCCTTCTGGAATTCCCACAGCCTGCCTTCTCTATGCGTGATCCCATACTAAACTATTGATCTTCTCATCAATTGTATTGTTATCTAATTGCTTTCTTATATGCGGCCCATTTGATTATGAAGTGTTTAAGGAATCATGTATGTCACCCCCTTTTCTTGTGTGGCCCTCAGAATGTCTATCTCAATACTAGACTTATTATTTGCTGAATACCTAAACTGGAGGTTCTGTCCCTGAGCAGAACGCCTTGCTCAAGCATAACCAGAAAATTCCTATGATTCTAGGCTTCTAGGAAGATTTTTCCAAGTTCCATCTGAAGTCTTCTGTTACACTCCTCTCCTCACTGTATCTACCCTCCCTGGCAAACACTTCCTCTCCATTCAATTACTACCTCCACCTCCCATCTCTCTTCACAACTTTAAACAACCTAAATCTACTACACTTTTTCCTTCTGATTTCCTTCAGTCACCTCAGCAAGTTCAGATGGAACTTGTACCTTCTGAAACCTGTTTCTCATCTAGGAAGGCACTATAAACCACCTGGTTTCCCAACTCAAAAGTGTCAGTAGGAATTAGCTCTTGAAATCTGTGTCACGGGTCTAATATTAAAGATAATAATAATACCAGAATTCTTAATAAGCTTATACATTCATGTCAATTTTCTAATTTTGGTCTGTACAATTCTTCTAATATAAAAAAGGTTCCTTGGTTCTCGATATACACTAAATAAATTTTATTTCTGTTTTTAAAAGTTAAATATGTAGCCCTACTTCCTATGTGTATATAGGCTTAAATAAGTCAAAGAAGTGAGATAAAGTGAGCTGCCTTTTTCCTTGTAAAGAATTGGCCAGGCACAGTGGCTCAAGCCTGTAATCCCAGTGCTTTGTGAGGCCAAGGCGAAAGAATTGCCTGAGTCCAGGGGTTCAAGACCAGCCCAGACAACTTGGTGAGATCGCATCTCTACAATAAATCAAAAAATGAGCTGGGTGTGGTGGGATGCACCCATAGTTCTAGCTACTTGGAAGACTGAGGTGGAAGGATCGTCTGAGCCCAGCAGGTCGAGGCTGCGGTGGCCGAGTGTGCCCCTGCATTCCAGCATGGATGACAGAGTAAGACTCTGACTCAAAAAAAAAGAAAAAGAATTAATATGTATTAAATTTCTATTGTGTATCAGGTCACATGTACATCGCTTAATATAATCCTTACTGCTATCTTATAAGGTAGATATTATTAGTCCCATTTTATAGATTAATATAAGGTAGATATTATTAGTCCCATTTTATAAATTAATAAACTCCCTGACAAATGAAATCACTTACCCAAGTTCCCGTGGCTGACAAATGATAGTGGAAGTATTTAAACTCACATCTGCCCTGAATGCTTATAAATGCTCTCAAATTATCCTAAGCAATTTACAAATAAACTGAGTCTGAGAACAGGACAAAGAAATATGCTAATGAGTTTAGCTTATTTTTCTTACATCAGGTAGACCACAAGGTTCTTAAAAGTATTAACTATTGTTAACCCCACAATATCACAATAAAAAATATTGAATAATGAAAAAATAAATAAAAAATAAAAAAATAAAGTATTAACTACCAATTTTCCCACCTAAAATATTTATGCAAATATTAGTTGTTACTATTGTGACTTCTGATGACTCATATTAGATCTTTACAAATAGATGACGTATAGCTGAGAAGACTAAGACATAAAAAGACTGTTCTGGAGGGTGAATAGTGGCTCATACTTTTAAGAAAAAGAGAAAGTATGCAAAAAAATTGGCCTTTATTTTTATTTTTTGAGCACCTCTATGTCCTGGCCCGATGGTAGTTGATGATTTGGGGGAAATAAGACATAACCTAACCCACAGATGCTCTTAGCTCAGTAGGGGAAGAATTCACAGAAACAGTAACGTGTAATCACATGGGTAAGATTCTGTGGCAGAAGATGCTATGGAGGAGATGACAAAGCAGCAGTAGCTAACCATATGTGACCCACAACTATGTTTCCTTTGATTTCACTGTGTTTTTAGAAATATGAATCAAGGCTTACCAATTAAAAATGAAAACCCTTACATCAAAATCCATATTTTGATTTAAAGATCTGATAAAACCTTTGTCAGGCCCAAAGTGAAAAGTCTGATCAACAGGACCCTCATTTCTGTGTGGCCACCATCAACCTGAGCCCAGTAGCTGCTGCCTCTCAGGGAGTATGTGCATAGATATTTATGTAAGGTCTCATGTTTCTTTAACAATTTTTAGGAGAGTCACCTATAACCATTTTCTACCAGGAGTACACATGATATAGTACTTCACCTTGGTAACACTGATTATGTGACTGTAGATAAAGTCAGAAATTGACAGTTAAGGTGACATACATAAAAATTATCCAGGCAGTATTGACAGGAGGAGAAAGGATTGAGGTACGTGAGGGAGTACAGGTGGAAAGATGGGATAGAAAGATAAAACTTTACTATCTGACCTCCCTCCCTCCTTTCATCTCATCCTCCCTTCCCGTTTCCCTCCTCCCATTTCTCCCTCTATATGTATATTTCTTCTCATGACTCCCCTATAATAATAATAAGATCCACAACTTTACATCAAGTACCTGCTAAGCACTGGAGACTATACTAAGTTTTGTGAACAACAGCCCTACAGATTGATATTTTACAATAAAGATGTATTTTAGAGATTCTGATCATCATGTTCTTTGCGTGGTGCCCTTTGCTGTGCTCTTGGTTACACAGAGAATTTAAATAACATATACACCACTTCTCCTGGTTTGCATGATGTTAGTGTCTGGTGTGGGAGTCAGTCTTGTGCTGTGGAGGATGCTAAATCTCACCTCTGACTCCTAATTAGTACCATGACCTTGAGCAAGTGATTCAACCTCTCTTGCATTTAAGTTCTGGATCTAGTAAATGTGAATAATATAGTCATTATTTATATAACTTCATATAGTTATACTCATAACTATTTATAGTAACTTTCATATAGTTGTTATACAGATTCAATTAGATATCTATGTAAAACACTGTAAGCATTTACTACTAGTATTATTATTCAGATAAAATAAAAAACAAATTCAAAGCCACAATGAAGGAAATACCTAAGACAATATATTATTAGTGAGTAAAGAATTTAACATTTCTGGAACACCTACTATGTGTCAGAAAATTTGTATATTTCATCCCATTTACTCCTTACAATACTTCATAAGAGATTTTATGATTCCAATTTTTTGTAAGAAAACAGCAGCACAGAGAAACAGCTCTAATAGGGAAGCCAGACTTGTCTGACTTCAAAGCTTGTGTCCACCTGCTGTGACCCACAGCTTGGAATAAAGACCGGGCAACCGTGAGTGCTCAAGGCAGCTTCCACTCAGGCTCGGAAGGGCTCTGCAGACCTGCCTCTACGTGGGAGTTAAGTGAATCAGCGGCACCTTACACTTCTGACTCAAGATAGAACAAAGCATAGTGACCTCCTATTGGGGGCAGATATGAGGTGACCAGCAAATCCTCAGGGTGAACAAATCATTCATGTACATGAAAATGTTAACACAAGCACCAGCATGTTCCTCTCTTATCCTCGTGCCGACTGTGAAGAGGCAGTGTTTGTATTTCTATAAGACAGTTTATATTTTAATATACTTGGAATGAGTTAATACATGCAGCTACTGATAAATGTCTTCAAAGATGGTCTATACTTCTTTCGAGAAAAGTATATACTTTGAGGCAGGTCCAAATGACTTTCAAAGTCAATACACATTGAAATGTGGCTCCATCTGCAAAAAGCAAGCACCATCAATTAAAATCTCAGTATTTGGCCCAATGGCACACCTGCAGCTATTTCCTCTCTAATCTCAGAATTATCTACCTTGTTAGAGATCTCATGGAGAGGAGGCAGAGTGTTATACTCTCTTGGGCCAACGTAGAGTTTAAAAGAATAGACGAGTTATTTCCAGTGAACTTGCTATGTGTCTGGCTCTAGTAAATGCATTAAAACATTAACTCAGTTAATTTCCCCCAATTAAATGTGAGCCACAGGAGGTGAAAATTTTGCCTCTTCTATTTATCCAAGTACTCCCAGAATAGCTCCTGGCACATAGGAAGGGGTTGTTCTGGTAATGTCTATTGGTCCTCTGCACAGTTCCTTGATTCTCCTACCCCCATGCTTCCCAGTGTATCACAAATGCAAGAAGCCTGAGAACTACATTCTCAGAATCTCTTGCCCTCAGAGTTACAGTTTAGATTTTCCCCATCAGAGTAACTTCCATAAGTTCTGGGACATGAAGGGGCAGTGGCAGACTGGCATAGGATCACAGGATTTTGCAGCTCTTACCACTGCTTCAGCACCTTACATTTCCTCAGATTCCACAGTCCACTGTGGGTCTCTAGCTTCAGGGGTGCAGGAAACATCGGCTCAGGCAATGACTTCCTGAAGTTTCCTGATTTGGCTGTAGCTGTCTCCTTTCATATCACCCCTCCAACCCTTCCAACAATTTCTAAGCACATTATTACACTGAATTACATCCCTTTCTGCTTAAAATACCAAAGGTGCTGTCTGTTTTCCTTACTCATTTAATGTTCAATAAATATTTGTTAAACAATTGAGTAAACAACCCATGCAAGGGGCATTATTATCCCTACCTTGCAGTTGTAGCACTGAGGCTTCCAACGATGAAATAATTTAAGATCACACAGTTAACTTGTAAATATCAGATCTGAGAGTTCAGTCCTGGACTACTAATGCCAATCTGCTTTTGCTTTTTTCCATTCAGGCACTGTGATCAGTGGATATAACATACCACATTGCCGCTAAAAACTTAACTCAGAGATTAAGAATGTTGTTTTCACTGTTTCTTCTGCCAGTGCATTGTTACAGCTAGAAACTTTCCTATAAATTGACAAGATAGATACATTAATTCCCAAGACAAACTGTTTATTAAATATGTATTAGACTTGAGAAGACACTCTGTTAAAAATGTACATTGTATCTGCAGTGTCACTGCAGATAAAATGTGTGTGTGCCATACAGGAGAAACTTGCAAAGTATTAATTAAGTTAATAAATGAATGAAAGTTCACTGGTTTTGCTTGTCCAGACATTCATTTTCAGATTGAATGCTCTGACTCAGGGGTCACTTGGGTCATAAATCACCTGTGAGTTGGTAATGCTATTTACTGTAATTCCTGGATCCCTCCCATCGTTCTGCATAGTAATAAAATCTCCCAGGTTTCTAAGTACTGACACAGGATTGTCAATTTTCCTTGAGAAACAAAACCTCAGTTGCCAAGAGCATATTAACTCTCAGGCAGAGACAAGAATCTATCCCTACTTTGATAAGAAGGAGGCACTGAAAACCATTAACCTGATTTCACTGTAATGTATGTAGTAGAAAGAGCATCATATTGGAACCAAACTGATCTGCATTCTCATCATGACTCCTGCCCCTTAGTAGACCTGAAATCTTGGGCAAGTTGTCTCTGTGACCTCAGTTTTCTCATTTATATATATGGGGGCAGTGGTATCTCTCTTACAGAGCTTCCTGTAGGGATGAGCTATTGTAAATGGAAAGCATGTAGCACAGCATCTGGCCCATGGTATGGATTCAGTGAGTGAAAATAGTATTGTCATCATTACCACTGAGTAACGGTCTGTTGACACGTAGGCTGTCATCCTGCAGGCTGATCCACATTAGTCAGCAAGGTTCTCTAGCCCCAAATAGGCAGCAGTGGTGTGGAGGAACACCAAGCATGTTTTCCACACTCATAATTGCACTACCTAGAGACATTACATAGTTGCAAGACACTGAGTGTCTGCATATTTTGCAGGTTTCATGGTGTCTGGTGGCTTTGGGTTTGGGGGGAGTGGGCATGGCTGGTATAGAGTGGGTAGAGCAGAATCGTCACACCTCACTTTCCTTCAAGATGAGAGCCAAGATTAGATTCACTAGGAGAATCTGTGGGTGATCAGGTAGAGTTAGGTGTCTTCTGCATGCTGGGAGGTAGTAGTTAAAACTGCAGGAATAAATGAGGTCATGGATAATTTGGAATTCAGTGAAAAAACTGAACCATACGTGTCTTCAGAAAACTTGCAATACTAGTCTCTAGCTTGGTGCTCAGCACACAGCTGATGCTCAGTGAAATATGTTAAATTACTATATATCAGTCTAAAGAGTATATCATCCTTCCTTAAAATGTCTGTGTCCCCATTTCTCTAATGATCCAGATTCATCTTATCTACGAAAGCCTAGCTGAAATCTGTGTGCTTCCTAAAGACTACACGTCTCTCAGTCTACAAAAGTCTTCTGAAAGTTTACCAAGCCAGCATTAACATTTATATAGCATTTGACTGAGTCCTGAAAGACACTATGAGTTTTCTCATTCTACTTATGTATCTTAAGTCCCAACTAAGACACCATGTTTTTAGCATGCTGAAAAATTCCAGTGTCCAGCAGGGTGCTTAACTATAGCAAGCTCTCAATAAATACTCTTAAAGTATTGTCAGAGAGGAAAGAAATAAATGGAATGCTTTTAAACCTTAGATGTGGCAAAAAATGAAGTGTATGCATATAAGAAATGACTCGTGCTCATTTTGAAAAAGAGAAGACTTAAGGAGGCAGAAAGAGGGTGCTAAGTTACCAGTAAAAGTAGAACTGGGGTATGAGGGAGAATCTTGCATGGAGGAGGCTGGTTGAGTTTGTTCTGGGAGAAAAGAAATGGTATCTCCTTTATTTTTTGACAGGCAGGGGTTGCCTTTTTATGGCAAATTTTGGGCTAGGCAATGGGGATCCAAGAGTGAACAAGGCACAGTGTCTGGGTTGTACGGGCTTTACATTGTGCTACAGGAGTAAAACAAGGGAACAGTCAACTACAACATAGTATCACAGCTAAGAGCAGAACAGAATACAAACGGGGGTACACTTTCTAAAGATTAGAGTCTCTCTTGGGTGTTCTGTCTCCCAAGAAGTAAAAAAAACAAAAGGATGCAGTTCAAGTTGAGGTCCATGGAAGAAAAGATTTATGTGGACAGCAATAGACAGATGTGACGGGCACTGAAGCAGGGTCAGATTTACATAGAAACAAGGTAGAAGAGAGGGCTTTTAGACTGATGCTTGGAAATATCCAATTGTCAATTTGCAAAAATGTAGGCCTAGAAAATCTATTTTTGATTCTCCCTCTCCAACCTCACCTACCACTCTTCTCTGCACTGACAACTATTTTATTGCATAAGAACAAAAATCTATTTATGAGTCCCAGAACACACCTTGTATAGGCTGCTCATTCTATGTGGGATATCCTTGGTTCTTTAAAATACTGTGGAGACAGAGTTTTTCCTAGTTCCACTATGTGGAGGTAATCACTCCTTTAGAAGGGTTACCTCTGTACTTTGTTAACAACTAATAAAATTGTACTTCATACTTTGTTATTATAATTTAATTGCTCAGTTTTACTTAGTACCAAATTCCTAGTTCCTGGCAAAACTTAGAAGCAACACATATTTGTTGAGCTTAATGAAATGTCTAGGCACCAAAAATTTCTTCTTTATACCATGGACAAAAAATTTTCTGGCCTGTTCAAATATTTTTCCCAATCCTGAGCTTGCATTAATCGATGTGTTCATTCACTGAATGCCTATTATGTGTCAGGCAGAGTATTACATACTGGGAATGTAGTGGTGGGCAAAGTAGACATAGTCATTCCCCTCATGAACCCCCTTTTCTTCTCACACTAATTCAAATTACTCATTTCTATTACATTACCACAAATAATATTCTTGTCTCTGGCAATAACTTTTCAATTCAGAAGGCCATTTATAAAAGCAAGCTGATGCTGAGATTTTTCAGCTGAAAAAAAATCTATAAAAACATTCTATGCCACAGGGCCCCTTGGAAGGCGTACTCTGTTTTCATGAATGCGTATGTGTGTGTGTATTTCTGAATACATGTATATTTCTGTGCCAATGTGTGCATATATTATATATATGCAATAGACAACTAAGGCCCGCAAAAGAATACAGCCTATTTATAAATAGAATGATACTCTAACCCTTCAAACTTAAGCCCACTTAATTAAAAATAAAGCATGATTTGTGCCCTTAACATAATGACTTGCGATTATCAAGTTTAAGTATTTCTGTGTTGATTCCTTTTTTAACCTTACTTTGAACGCCTCACATATGTATTTATGCCCCGAAATAAAGATGAACAGACAACTTCTCCAACCTTGAAAATAGAGAAACAAAAAATTAACACCAAATATGAAGAGTTATCATGTATTTTCCACCACTCAGAACCATGTTAAATATAAAGCAGGCACTAAATGAATACTTTCTAAATAAACTAATGAATGAAAGAAAGAATAAATACTTGCAATCACGGAGTTTCTCATTCGGGTAACCCAAAGGAAGAACTTACGGCATTCACAGGGAATGACAGTTCAAAACCAAATGTTGACCCAGATGGTGAAAAGATGTTGTTTTTAAAAGATAATAATAAGCCAGGCTGGGTGGCTCAACCTGTAATCCCGCGCTTTGGGAGGCTGAGGTGAGTGGATTGCCTGAGCCCGCGGGTTCGAGACCCACCTGGGCAACTTGGTGAGACCTTATCTATACAATAAATCAAAAAATTAGCCAGGCGTGGTAGTGTGCACCTGTAGTTCCAGCTACTTGGAAGGCTGAGGCAGAAGGATCGCCAGAGCCCAGCAGATCGAGGCTGCGGTGGCCGGGAGTGTGCCACTGCACTCCAGTCTGGGCGATGGAGTGAGACTCCAACTCAAAAAAATAAAATAAAATAAAATAAATACCAATCTTACTATGCTTTATTTTCTTTGGTCTCTCAACTCTCAGGGCAATAATGTATATCTTGGTGGGTGTAGTATCCCATCTACCTGACCCAACCAGCTTATCTAGCTAAAGTCAAGAATTGTAAACATTCTGATGAGTTCTGTGAGGATTAGGGGTTAGCAGATATCCAGGTAACTCTTACATTTTCCAATAGGCTTGTCAGACTCTGTAGACTCTTCTCCAGTTACTATGCTTTTATCATTTCTGGGCTTGTTCTACATATCATAAATAAAATGGATATTTGTGGTAGGTGATAAGTCTCATGGGTAAAGAGGAAAGCAGGACAAAAGGTCAACAAACATTGAGCACCTATATTTTTCAGGCCTTGTGCTAGGTTCTGGACATATGGAAATAAAAATAACTCTCACCACTGATGGTACAATATATAGAGACTGGATACTTAGTGGGTACCATGATAGGTCTTGATACATATAGTCCTTATTTGCAATTCAATGTCAGGAATTTTACTTATACTACAGGGAAAAAAAAATTCCCTTGGGCTCGCTCACATGCACATATTCATGAAATGCTAGGATGTAAGGAAATACACTGTGTTGTCATAGATGAAGACATTTCATTAAAAAAAAACTAGCAAATTCCATCTGGTCTGTGAAACGGGTTCTCTCGGGGATGTCATGCATGTTTTAATGAATTTATATCATTGCACTGCTCCTGGGTGGGTAACTAAGGACTCTGAGAACAGATAGTTTCCTTTCTGCTGTTAATATGCATATGGACAAAAATTTGCTTGGGAAACAATTTAGGAATACACATTAATTAATATTTCCAATAATAATATACTGCTATGAAGTGACTTGATTAAAATCTACTTAAAACAATAAAAATGAGGCAGAGTTTTGTTTGTCTATGCTGCTTCAGCATAGTTTGGATCAAAAGCAAGAGCATGAAGTCACATGACAAAATTCCAGTCTTTCAATTCTATAGTGTTCAGAGGTGTAATTTTCATTGGTACAAAATCAATACCTGCAAAGAATCATAAGGGTTGTCATGAGGTGATATCAAGGAAGCTCAGGAAGGACTCTTCAGAATTTTTATAAGTTATATTTAAAAAATAGATTCTGATAACCATATTTAATTTAAAAATTTCTTTGTACCCAAGAAAAATGTTTTTCTCTATATCTTCCTTATCACTATGACAACTAAATAGGCTTAGAACAATGCTATCTTATCCTAATTAAGAACACAGCCTCACAACATGGCATTCCATTAATATTAAATGAAGATGTGTGAATTATCTAGTTTCAATTAGGCTGCTGCATTTGTGGATTTCAGTTGTGAGCAAATGCTATTTCATATATAGAATATGAACTGAGATTTGTTTCATAACCCTTAGAAGAATGTTGGTGGAATCAAGGGAATTCTGCTGCTTGAATCATACATCCTGAAGTAAAACTTGGGAGTCTGTATTCATTCATTTATCTTTTCACCCTTATGTCTAACATTACTGAGCCCCTCTTATGAGTCAGTCAATGGGAAGACAAAGAAAAATCTGTCCTTACTAATGAGTTCCCTCTGTTCATGGGACACACATAAACAGATAATTATAATAGAATGAGATGAACCTAGTAACAGAAATAAACCCAGAGTATTTAGAATTTAGCAAGATGGACCCTGCTGGTGGGGAGGAAAGGAAGAAGACCATATTCAAGGATGAGAATTAATCAATAATTAAACAAATAATGCATATTTATTTGTTTCTTGTTTATTCATTTTCCCTCTTGGATAAATAATTTCATCCATGAATATGTCAGTGTGCAGCTCTCAAAGATAAGGGTGCTTATTTTTAACATAACCACAATAATATCATTGCATCTAAAATATTACTAATAACAACATCAAATATATAGTTGGTGTCCAAACCTCCAGTTGTCTCATCAGTATCACTGTTTTATTTTTTACAGTTTGTTTGAGACAGGGTTCCTTGATACAATAGGGTTCATTGCTTATAATTTGTTACTTTTAAGCATCTCCCCGTGTCTCTTTTTCCTTTACCAATTATTTAATGAAGAAATTTGAATTTTATAGAATGAGTAGGGGGCAGGGGGGAAGACAAAGGGGAGGTAGACACGGAAAGAAATCTAGAGAAATGAGATTCCAGGAAAGAAAAGTCTGCAAAGACAATGAGTCTTTGCTCTGCTTATAGACACAAACTCTGTGAGTGTACTTATTTTAGAAACATTGCTAAGTATGCACTACCTCCAGGAACATCCTTCTCTGAATATCTTGTAAACTCCTGCACTATCTTCAAAGCTCAGCTCCAGAAATCATTCCCCACCTTCTCAATCTCACATTGTTTCCACCCTCCCTTGAAGGTTGTATAAACTGGTTTCTACCAACTAGCATTTTTAGTGCCTCCTTTGTGTTGAGGCACCATGTGAGATGCTGGACATATAGGAATGAATGAAACAAAATCCCTACCTTCAAGAAACTCATTGTGAGGTATTTTAGTAAGAAATGAGGCAATGCTCATGTTCTAGCCTATAAACATATATTTTCCCCTATAATTTTTAGTCATGGCAAACACATGCTCACTGTGTGTAAGGCTTAGCTGGAAAGGAGACCTACAAAAAGCTATATTTGCCATAGGATCACTAACAAATAGTCTTGCTCTTTCAGTTTTCATTTAAAGATGGAAAGCAACACTTTGTCAATAGGCTATAAACATTTAGCCTGTGGGTTTTACTGCTTTTTCTAATGTCCCATGTTATGTAAAGGTCATGAGAAGACTAATATTGGAAGATTAGATAATAAAATTATAATGAAGAGTTTGCTAGGATCCGATGGCTTATGTTTTACTCTTTAGATTGTATTGAGGCAACTGAAGAGAGCAACATAAAAATGTATTATCCAGTCACATTTTAAAATGATGTTGTTAATTGTGGAAAGCCCACTAGCACTTTTTTATTCAATATTTCTTTGGGTTTATTACTGGCCAATACAAGTAGAAAAATACACCTTCACATTTACCATGCCAGCAACTGTCTTGCATGTAGAAGGCAATGGTAACACACGAGCTGTACCATCACTCTGTTGTTATGTGACCAAGTCTCATTTTCTCCACTATTTCCATAGTGCTATTATCAAAAGTAAATGAGATAATATGCGCAAACTGTTTTGCACACAGTGGCAACAAACGAATGGGAGATTTTGTTATTATTTGTTAAATAAATGAATTTTAAAATTATACATTCTGCCATTGTCCTTTATCCTTTTACTCCTAACCTATCTAATCCTTGACCAATCTCTTCAGACAATTTCAAATACTATCTCCTTTCTCATTCTTTAAAAAATAATCCAACACTGTCTTAAACATCCTAATACTTAATTACATATTGTTTCTGTGTCTGAATGTAATTCTCCCTAATTGTAGTCATAAGTTCTTAAAATATAAGATAGGTCTTATAAATAGAAATGCCATCAAAATATTTAACCACCAGCTGTGCCAGCCTCTAATGCTTTAGTTGCTCAGTCATGGAGATGTGTGACAGTTCTGGGGAAG
This sequence comes from Tarsius wallacei, assembly GCA_963574415.1. Classification (NCBI taxonomy): domain Eukaryota; kingdom Metazoa; phylum Chordata; class Mammalia; order Primates; family Tarsiidae; genus Tarsius; species Tarsius wallacei. The sequence goes on from CAUYQG010131732.1 coordinate 32,753, forward strand.
GGACTGAGAGGCACCAGTCTAAAGCAGCTGGGAGAGGAGCACTTGAGCACTCAGGGTAGAAGCTGTTTACTAACAATAATGTAAGTCTTGCAATACTTTAGGAAGCAGAAGCACTGCATGCAACTGGAGTATCAGAACTAGTCTCTGAAAACTCCTTGGTATCCCCTATTTGTCAGGAACTCAACACATTTACTGACGAGGTAAGAAATTTAGCCAAGAAACAATTTATCTCACTGTTGCTCTTCTTGTGCAAGGAAGCTGCAAAACCAAGGCAAAGATTTTATCTGGTTTTTGCCATGGGGAACTGAAGTTGTACCACGAGATAATGCTACCTTCTAATGCTTGTAAAACATATGTGCTTTTAAATGAACATTATCTAGCATACTTCCACAATTTTTAGGTGCTCCTGTCTCTGCACTGAAGAGCTGTCTAATATGAAGAGTAAGAAGCCCATGCCCTGGGGAGCACTTTCTACATGGTCACTGCATCCTTCTGATTCAGGAATGTTTTCTGATTTAAAACAGAAGTCTCGGGTTCCTAGCTGACACAGCTGAGTTGGGACCACTTATCCATGCCCGGCTGCACGTTTTCTGGACAGATTTGCTACATCAGAAGCAAATGGCAAGAGGAAATATACTTTGCTTCTGTTTATTGCCATTACAGTGTATTCTTTGGAAAGAAGCTAGATAGACAATTGAGTATTTAGGCGCATACCCATCAGGTAGGTGGACTGACAGCACCAAGACAAGCTTCATGAGCAAAAAAATAATGTTTTATCATTGCATTTGGATGCCAGAAAATTGTAAACAGTATGAGCACACTTCCAATAGAAAGTAAATAATAGTCTAGTCACTTTCCCTTCTATGCTGGAAAACTGGAAAAACAATTCAAAATGTAGTTAATTAAATTTGGAGTCAGGAATTTTAGTGGAAAAATGTCACCAAGCCCATTCAGTACAATCTTATCAAGGACATATGTTACTTCCTCAGCAGAAACAAATAATAAGAAGTGCCAAAGGCTGAAGAATTTATAAATTATATAAACTATGAATCACATGGAGACCAAAGTTGATCTTTTTCCTTTGAAGTATTGATATTTTGTTAATAAATATTTTACTCTATGTCTCATTCCCAATGTAATGTACACTATACAATTAGTAAGCTCTTCTATTTAACAGTACACCCATTTATCTTCCAATTTTATTTTTTAGCATCACAAATCTCATGACTCTAAAATCCAAATGAAACTTGCAGCACTGGGTGAGCCATTCACCTTTGAGCAGGTTTCATCAGAAGCAAAAATGGAGACAAAAAAGATGATGATGGTATGTTTTAGTTCAAAATACTGTAACTCTTAACCTTGGGAACATAAATTTTAAAGTTCACCTTAAACTGACTCCAAACTTATATTCAAGTTGTAAGGAATAAGAGCACTTGACTGTGGTTTACCCTAAAACCCAATGCCCATCATTCAACAGCAGGTTTTGGTGAGACTGAACCTTTAGGTTTTCTGTTCATGATACTAGAAGCATGGCTTCTGACTGGTTTTGCCATAGTGCCAATGTAAAGAGTTGAACAATTACTTGGTTAGCATTTGTGACTATGGTAAGCTCTTTTTTCTCTGCCTCCAAGTCTTTCCTTCCTTCTTATCCCCTAGCAAGTCCCTACTCATCCTGGAAGTCAATTTAAGGACATGCTTGGCCTTCATTATGTGATGTATAACTCTAGTAGACATTTGTACATCATGTGTTATACATTTCACAAGTTGTAATTGACTGTAGGATGCTTTGCCAGCATCCATCACCACCAACAACCCTTATTAACAGCAACAGCTGCCAGATTTCAGCTATAAGCTTCAGAATGGGGCTGCTGATATATTCAGGGGTAGAAAAAAGGCCAGTCCATTCGGAGTGAATTCTAAGGACCATTGCCAGGATCCCATTCTAGCTGGATGTGACTATGAAAACAAATTGCCCACATGCCATTGACAGCTGTCCTGGGACCTTGAAGACAGTAAGTCTTGGAATGAAGCTAACAACAAGACAAGTATTGCAGCAAGACCAAAATGGGTTTCTTTTTTTTTTTTTTTGAGTTGGAGTCTCACTCCGTTGCCCAGACTGGAGTGCAGTGGCCGCTCCCAGCCACCGCAGCCTCAACCTGCTGGGTTCCGGTGATCCTTCCGCCTCAGCCTTCCAAGTAGCTGGAACTACAAGCGTGCGCTACCACGCCCGGCTAATTTTTTGATTTATTGTAGAGATGAGGTCTCACCAAGTTGCCCAGGTGGGTCTCGAACCCGTGGGCTCAGGCAATCCACTCACCTCAGCCTCCCAAGGCATGGGATTACAGGCTGAGCCACCGAGCCCGGCTCAAAATGGGTTTCTTGACAACACTGTGCACCACAGGATCAGACCTCTTGAAGTCGGCTTTACTGCCATACTTTTAAGTTACAACCACCAACATGTATTCCCTTTATCGAGCAAGTCAGTTTAAGTCATGGTTTCTGTTACTTGTAACAGAAAACAGTCTTACCTGTTCCTGTCATGGCAGAGCAGGAATTACACTTAAAATTGTGGGCTCATTTACCTATTTCTATCAAAGTATGAACTTCTTGGGTTCAAGGATTAAGATATTTCATCTTTATAGTCTTATCACCTTGCAGAGCACTTGGCAAACAGTTCATGTTTAATAAATGATTAACAATAGACAAATTTAAAAACTACATAAAGCAAGCTAATCTGGACTATTCATATCAAAATACTTCTCTTTCCCAAATATTTTGCCTAGTTTTTGATATTAGATTTGACTCTACCTACAGAGTTAAATGTCCAAAACATAACAATAGTCATTTCCTACCCTAACTCAATCACCTAAAAGAGGTTTTTCTCCCTTTTTCTCCTAATTATATAAACAATGCATGTTTATTACAAAAGTTCAAATAAGACATAAGGCATAAAAAAGAAAGGAAAAATTAATGGAGATTACTACCATTCAAAGCATACACTATTGAGAGTTTTAAATGCATAGGTCAAACAGTGAGTTTTGTGTTGCCTTGTTTTTGTTGTTTTAATCTCTCTGTACCATCCTTACTACCATCTCCTCTAGGCAAAATAACCATGCCAACACATTAGTCTTCAGAATCATCAATTTAACTGCTGTATTTTCAGATTCAAGAAACATTTAATGTAGGCACACTATGTATAAAGTATTTACTGTGACAGGTACTTTCATATAAATGTGAGAATAGTTAATACTAATAAAGAGATGGGTTATCTAATTTATGTCTTTTCAACAGCCTTGTGAGACAGGAATTACTATATCTGCTTTACAGCTAGGGAAAGCAAGGTTGCAATGTTTAGTAGTGGGAAATACTTCCCAAGATGTATTCTGCTTTTCCACCTAGAAAACTACTCTGTGAAAATAAGACTAATAGAAACAAAAACAAAAGCAAAAATTGTTCATGTTAATTGCATAATGGCTTTCATTGCATTAAAAAAAACACTCAAAACTTCTTAATAATTACAATGACTTGTTGTCTCTCAGTTCTCCTTGGGTAAGCCTTTGTCTCTGATACAACACAAAATGAAAAAAATGAGTGGGAGAGTGATGTGCTGGACAAAAGAAGAGGTTAATAATAATGGGATAAGTCCACACAAAGTCATTCATAACCATCTCTACTTTACTTGACTCTCCCTGTTCCCTGTAAAGCAGAGTTCCACTTGGATCCTTCAGGCAGCCTTCCAGTAGTCCCCAGCCCTAAGGGTTACAACTACAATTGAAGACAAGAGATAAGAAGACTACACCTGAAATCAGCAAGATCTGTCTTAGCAACTATGCTTTCAAATGCCATAAAAGACAAATAGCAGAAAGTTTTAATCCTGGAAACCCTGAAATTGTGTTTCAAAGTCAGACTATGCCTTGGAACTGGAATAAAAGTCAGTGTTTATTCTTGATGGACCAGCTTGCTATCAATTCAAAAATGGCACTTAAAAAGCTTTTAGTCTGAGATCTTCATAGCTTTGACTACTCTCTTGTTCAAGTGATTTCTTTCAGCTTAGTGGGGAAAGAAGTCAAAAGCGAAAACAAACAAAAGCCCCACAAAACCAACTCACTGTAATTTTAGCTTTACTACTCTTGAATATAAGTAAACATTCTGCGGCTCAAGATAGGGCTGACCCAAATGTTTTGGGGACCTAGAACAAGAACATAAGCAGAGGATCCCAGACCTGGGCCAGCCACTCTTCGTTTCCATAGTTCCTTTCTGCACCACAAAAGGCCTTTCATACAGACATCAGACATCCAGATCATGAGTGCAAAGCTGTGATCAACAACATCCCATCCCCTCCCCAACTCCATGTCCCATGCTAACAGCAGCTCTTGGTATCCCCCTGAGACTTATGGGTGGCACATTACATAACTCCTGGAAGTGGGCTTCTGAATGCTTGGGAAAGAATGCCAGGGTCCTATTTACCTTGAATGTGGTCTAGAAGGGAAAGAACAAGAACTAAGTGGGCCCATCCTCTGGACCCAAAGACTCCTCTATAACCAGAGATATAGGGGAAGTTTGCTCAGTGCAAAGTGTGGTACTGTTTCAAGGTAACTTGCCTTGATTTGGTAGATTTGACTTTTTTAAGTTTCATATTTTTTTATACCAAGTTTTATACTTTGGTGAGAATAGAAAAGAAGACTCAGGAAAATGTGATTTAATTGGTATAGAACAAAAATGACAGCAAAGGAAAGCACCAACTTCGCTTTATGAAAAAATATTCCTAGACTCTGATAGGGATTAAATATGTGAGGAGAGGAATCAAAGCAGAAACAGGTCCAAGATTCCGAAATGGAACCATGAAGAGCTGGGCAAATCCTACTGGATAATTCCCACATGGTGGTTTCAGTGCGGATTCTGGAATCAGACAGGTATGGGCGTAAAGCCCAGTGCTGCCATATGCCAATTTAAGTTAGCAGTATTTAAACTAACTTTTCTCTAATCTTGTTTCCTCATGTGATAATGGTAAGCAAAATAGAATCTACCTAGTAGGACTGTGATGAGAGTTAAATGAGAAAATGCATGTAAAACATTTAGCACAGTGCCTGAGACATCGCAAATGATATTTACTGGTGTTATCAAGTATTTTAATGCAACATCAGGGATGAAATTATGGCCTAATTGCTGTTTGGCAAGTAACTTAGCAAGCTGTCGTATATTACTTGGCATCAGTTTATTTCCATGCTCCCTATTTGAAATAAAATTTATTCTTTGAATAGTTACGAAAGAACTTGGGATGTGATTTTTTGGAATTAGTTAAAAGTGAACTGAATGGTAATAACTGTCTTCACTAGGTTTCCAAAATAAAAACAAAAACAAAACATTATCTAGCTATAAGAAGTAGATCTTCTAACCAGAAAAACTGTATAATCTTCCTGTTTACCATGCATACTTCTTTCAAAATCAGCATCTACCAAATAAGTCAACATAGTATACAAATGCAACTTATAACAATAATGACTACCTTAATTGGGTACTGCTTTGTGCTAAACAGTGTGCTATTTACTTTATCTAAAGTATCTACTTGGTTTAATTCTCCTAACTTTCCCCTCCCCCATTAAGGAGTGTAAGGCGCAGATGACAATAATACTGGATGGGGGCACAGAGTCCCTGTCCTTTCCATCTGTACCCTGCTGGAGCTAGGTTTCTGAACGGCTCCTTTAAATCCTTCCCCAACCTCTCAAAGGAAATTATATGTGTCACGTAGGCAAAATTAACATTTGACTGTTTGGCTTTTAGCCCTTTTTTGAGATATGGTTTTGTGCATGTGTGCCCTCTCAGAGGGTTCTTGTCACACTTCATATTTGTCTTGCTGCAAATTTAATTGGGAGTAACTCATGCTAAATTTTCTTTTGTTGCTATAAATAGAGCTCATCCTTGGTGGGTGAAGAAGATGGAAAAACCACCACCAAATAAAAGGAAACTCAGTTTACTAAGTTTCTCCATATAACCACACTGAAACAAAACACAGATACTGTTGAAAAATAAACTGTGGGGTCTGGCGTGTAATTTTAAAAATGTTAATGTACAATACGTCTCAAAGGCACTTTACAAGTATATTGTTCTTGGCATTACGATATACCACCACTTTTTGAAACCTTCAGTTATGTGTCCTGAGCTTTACAAAATGTCATGGGCTAGCTGGACCATCAAACACAGATGTTCGTTTGTATCTGCAATGATTTGCTGAATTTCATACCTTAATTATTATTACTGTATCTACAGGCTGCAAGCTGATCACAAGACATTTTACAGACCCCTCGTGGGGTAGCCAATTGTAGATTAGAAACTAAGTCTCAGGTTACACACCCCTAAGTGCCAACCACAATACATCACTCCTCTACTCTTTGAGCAGAACTTATTCAGAGAAATGGAAAATATGGAAAAGCTATTTATGGACAAAAGAAGGATGCATAAAAAATGTGTTCCTGGAAAAAAATATATTCCATATTCCAAATTTGCCAAGTTTTTGGTACAATCAGAAAGTATACTAAGAAAGGAGAAATAACTTTATTGGAAGTGTAGTGACACCAATAACCAAAATATTTATTTAAAAAGAGAGAGAGAGCAAACTAAGTCTTTGGTGAAAAAAATGCATACTTTTTTTCAAAGAGATTCTAAAACGAGTTGCTTTCTTTGAGGGCAAAGAGGATGTTTTTGTCAGATCTACAGATTTCACATCTAAAGAGAAAGTATAAACACACAGGTAAACATTTTGGACAGAAAAACAGTTACGGGTTCAGAACACAGCAGCTTCTTGCCAGTGAAATAAAGCAAATGTCAACATCCAGACACACTTGAAACATTCAGAAAAATGTCCTTGTTATTCCTCTCCATATATAATATGCCATATGACACCACAGTTAAATCTGCTATTGCAAAAAAAAGTACGTCAAGCTGTTGCTTTCCATGAGATTTGGACAGAGGCGAAACAATACAACAGAAAGGAGTCAGGGATGGTATAGCTTTCACTTCTCTTTCCTGACGAGAAAATGACTTCCTACAGTTAGCTGACCAGGAGTTAACACTCATCCTGCCTGGAGCCGGGACCTGGAGCAAGGACCCAGAGCACACCCAGAGGAAGACCACAATGCAGCTTCAGGTAATTGTTAGTAGGGATACGAAACTAGAGAAAACAGCGAGCCATGCATCACACACACACAACAGTCATGCTTTCTGCATTTGTCTGTCTTGCGGGTGTGTTGTACAGCTCTTTCCATAACAATCCAGTCTTTTCTTTCACTCTCTCTGCCATATCATCAACAGGCATGCCAAATGCAAATCTCATCGGATTCTGATCCCAGCCTGGCATACTGAGTTTCACAATAATCTCCACAATGCCAATTATTCACAGCCCCTCAGTTCTGTTCACACAAAAGATTGCAGTTTGAATCTTGCCTTGCACAGGTTCAGCTCGGTTGGAGCTGCCTACCAGGCAAATGCTCTGTTTTAAGATATACCGATCGCCGGGGAGAGTGAGTTGGGGGTGGAGGGGTAGGGATGGACAAACCACCCTGTACATACCTCCTTCTGGCAGCTAAGAAAAACAATTTTCTGACAAAGAGACTTGTTCTTTTCAAAGCTCACACAACAAATGAAACTGACAATGAAACCTTAGAAACTTTAGCAACCAAAGAAAGCAGCCTTCCAAGGATCAAGGTGAATAATTGATTTGTCAGGTTTTGTTTCATCTTTTAAGCTATTTTGCTCATTAAAAGGAAATTGTGGAATTTGTCAGGAGCCCAAACACTGACACACACTTCTAACAGCAAGTGCATATTTCAAACTACGGATACATTTGCCAAGCTTATTCAACAATAACGATTAGCAGCAAAGCCAGGGAACTTACCGAGCACAAAATTATTGGAACAAAGCAGGGAGGAGGCAGGAGGCACCAAAGGCAGCTTCTCCGTCTCCTTGGTACCAGGTTCTCCCGTCTGCTGTCCGGTTCACACTTGCCTTTATAACTAAGACTCCGACAGAACTCACTAGCAGAACCTGATGAATTATAAAACAGCCTCTCCTAGACTCTCATATTTTACATTGCAGGGGGTGACCGTGCAGCATCCTCGCTCACCGGTTACATATATTTCCTTGTAACTCATCCTGATAAATATATCAGCCTTAGAAGCAGTGACAGTAATTGGTGTTTGGGATGTACCACTGTTAACCAATAAGATGCTTTCCCACCATCAGCACCACATCACCATCCTCCACTCCTGTTCCCCTACACCTTGTTAAGGTGGATCCACCCAACCCAGTGGGGGGTAGGCAAATATGACAAAATGTGGAGAAAAGTACCTGCATCAATGCACACATAGCGAGGTGTACTACTCAGAGTTAATTCTCACAACAGTCCTATAAGGAGCAACCCCTATATTTGCATTAGCCTGTCACAGTCTACCAAACACTTTCACTCTCACCAAGTCTCTCAGTGACAGAAACGGTATCAGGAGCCCTCCAGTACAGATGAGCACAAGAGCTTGGAGAGGTGAAGTGACTTCTTTGTTTGGTATTCACCCAACTTAGGGGTTGCAAGGAGCCCTAGAGATTTGGGAGTCCCATCTGCTCACCGTGCAGATAAAAAAAAAATTAAAAATTTAAAACCTGGAAAGAAAGATAAAGTGACCTGCCCAGGCCACACAATTACTAATTGTGATTTGAGCCTGAACCCAAACCCAGGTCTTCTGATGTTAAGTACAGTGTCTTTGTCTCTTACTATGCTGCCTCCAGAGTATGAAAGTTCTGAAAATGGGAAGATGTAGAAATCAGGAACAGTATTATTGACCAAAAATCATTACTAGGCAGGCTTCATGGAGAAGTGCCTGAGCTTTTTGTCTCTTCTCTGACAAGGTCAGTATAACCTCTTTAGGTTCACTGAATGTCAGTTCTGGAAAACATGTTTTGGATAATGATAACTACTATCTATTCAGCACATCTTATACACCAGTGTTCTAAGTGCTAGTATGTATTGACTCATTTAATCTTCAAAACGTCCCTGTGAGGTAGGTTCTATATGAGCAATATATTGCAAATGAAGAGACTGAGAATCAGAGAGGTGAACTAATCAATGCAGGATCTGTTAAGAGGAAGAGCTGGAATGAATCCCATGCAACTTAGTTTTAAAGCCCACACTCTGGAACATATCATCCTATCCCAAGCAGGGTTTCACATTAAACTGTTAGAGACAGATGAACAACAAGAGCAGATTTATTTACTATGGCCTTTAGTAGAAATGATAGAAAGATTGCAAATTTTTGAATTAAACAGAATTATGTTTACCTGTCTTTGCCACTAATTTAGTATAAATGGGTTGTTTTATCCATAAAATGGGCATATTAATACCTATCTCATAAGGTTGAGTAGAGTATGTCAAGAAAATATAGTGCTTAGTTTATGGGATGTACCCCTAAATTGGTGGCTTTCATTCCTAGCATACTTCCTTTGGCAAAATGAATTTCTGCCCCAATATTTTCTTCCTAACTTAAACCAATATTTTCTTCCTAAACTAATGTCAGTTGTATTGTGCCAAGGAGTCTTCTAACCCACCCGCCTGTGAAGGGGGGAAAAAACCCTAGAAAGATCTATTATCCAGGCCATAGAACATCACCAGGAACACGTGGACTTTTTGCCAGAGGATGAAAAGCCCACAGGGCTCGGGCAGGGCTGCCAGTCCAACTCACTAGCTTCTCTCTACTTCACTTCCACCATTAGTCAAGTGAACTTGCCAGCCCAGAAAGCACATCCACAGCGTGTTTCTATCCACCGTGAGACCAGCTTGGCTTCCCACACATTTTTCAAACAAGCACCCACCACAAATCTCATAAAAACAATGAACTTTATACTTAAGTCAAGGTATGCCAAGCAGGGAGACAGCCATCTCTGCCTTGAAATTCCCACTGCCAACTCCTGACCTAAGTCCGCATAACTAGAATTATTTGGCCACTGGTCCCAATCAGATGAGCTCATCCATATAAGAAACTGCTATCTTCAAGGTATGCAATCAGCATTCCTTGAGAGCCATCAGCAGTAGCCCTCTGTGGGACAAGGTGATGCTGTAATGTTGCAGGATAAGCAGGTTTAAAGATGAGAGTTTCTTAGCTCCATGTTTCCAGAGAATGACTCTGTAGCCAACTTAATTTGCTCACATACAGACAACTCTCACCTTGTTTATCTTCCCCTCTGAGCATCTTTCTAGGGACACCGGAACATGCATGGATAAGGTGTACTTGTTCATTATCATACTTGATACTAGGTACTGTGGGATCAGAGGTAAGAATCATCATTGGGGGTGGAAGGTGGGGAAAGATATGGGCTTCTCAACTGGTAAGGAAAGCCATGTATGAATGCCAGTGTAGCAAAAAGCAGATGATAACTGACTACAAGATCAATGGTTACTTACTATACAGGTGGGATATCCACATATTACCTGAAGCAACTTGGTCTAGTCTCCAAGTCTTACCATGATTCTCAGCTCTTTTGACCTACCATAATCCCCAAGAACCCCTTTAGCAGCCATTTTTTCCCTGTCCATTTCCCTGCTACCTGGCTATTCCATCATTATGACATATCCCATAAAAAAATTAATATAGCCGGGCTCGGTGGCTCAGCCTATAATCCCACGCCTAGGGAGGCTGAGGTGAGTGGATTGCCTGAGCCCGCGGGTTCGAGACCCGCCTGGGCAAGAGAGACCTCATCTCTACAATAAATTACAAAAAAATTAGCCGGGCGTGGTAGCGTGCGCCTGTAGTTCCAGCTACTTGGAAGGCTGAGGCGGAAGGATCGCCGGAGCCCAGCAGGTCGAGGCTGCGGTGGCCGGGAGCGGCCACTGCA